>VDFB02379711.1:260326026-260342589 GCA_007258455.2 Sequoia sempervirens
CCAAGTTACTTTTTATCAGAATATACCCTCCAAATATGAATGCATATGACATACAATTAGTGTTTCAAGAAAATCATTACCATTTACCTTGATCAAAGGATATATATATATATAAGAAAGGAAAAGATTATGTACTCCTTAGTTTCATATACAAGCACAAAAGTAAATTGACTCTCAGAGAAGCACATGAGGGAATAGTAGGCAGACATAACTATGGGGATACTACGACATGAAAGATTATATTATTTGGATTATGGTGTACTAGTATATATAGAGACAACAAAGAGTGTGTCAAGAAATGTGATATTTTCCAAAGAACTAGACATCCATCAACATGTGATGAAATGCCTCTCCAACCGGTCTTAGCACAAAACCCCAAGTTGAAAAGTAGGTGATTGATTTCATTGGTCCTATTGACCCTCTGATAAAATTATCTAAAGCAAGATTCATCATTATCGATGTTGACTACCTAACCAAGTGGGAAAAAGATGAACCAACCAAATATTTTACTTCCAATACTATTTTTAAATATATCACAATATCATTACTAAGTTTGGGTGTCCCTTAAACTATATCACAAGTGACCAAAGAAAATACTTTATTAATAAGACTATAAAGGAGTTACTAGCAATATTCATGATTACGCATAATCATTGCACTCCTTACCATCTACAAGAAAATGGGATGAGTGAAGCATTGAATAAGATCCTTGGAACCAATCTTACTAAAATGTGCAACGGAAATAGAATTGATTGGGATATTAAGATACTAGTAGTACTTTGGTTTTATCGAACAACCTAAAAAAGAGACACATCACACACATTTTGATCTAGTCTATGGAATGAAGGCTATCTTATCAATTAAATTCATATTCAATATCCTTTGTATGGCCCTCACTTTAAGGCTCACTGAGGAAGAATATATCAAACAAAATCTATAAGGGTTAGAAAAATTAGATGAAGAAAGATAGTTGGTTGAATCACACTTGTGGGAAGAAAAAAAAAGATAGAAAGCTTGGCATGATAGAAACCTAGGGACAAAACACTCTCATCCTATAGATACCATTTTATTATATGACAACAAGTTCAACAAGTAGGGAAAACTCAAATTCCACTGGTTAGGACCATAAAAAATCAATGTCATCTTGGATTTTGAAGCAATAAAGTTAGAGATATTGGATGGCACAATCCTACAATGTTATGTCAATAGAGTGAAACTAAAACATTACCATCCAGATCCTGAGTAGAGTTGACTTGAGGAAAAGTTAAGGTTTTCAAGAGGGGATGATGTTAGTTAGAAAATAGTATACAAACACCGATCTAGAGATATGTAATATCTTATAGGAAAGAACATTTTGGAACATGAGCTTATAAAGATAAAATATACTCTAGGGATGCTATCTGAGGGCCATGTTCCCTATTGTAACTATAAGTGGATAGAAAGATTCATTCACTAATAATAGATAGTATGATAGAATAACAAAGTGTATTATGATAAAATAAGGAATAATATAGAATACTGACTATAACAAGATATAAGAAATGTAATGAATGATAACTGGTATAATCAATATAAGAAACACTTAATTCTGATCTATCTTGGGTGTATGTTATTTTATTTTGATTTATAGTTAATCTTGGTTCTAGAATACTTTCTCATGTTAGGTACCTCAATAGGACCAACTCCAGGGTTATAGACTACAACTAGCAAAGATCCTTTAGGTATAGAACTCTAATTTGTATCCCTCATATTTCTTGGTAACATGGAAAATTTAGGTCACCCAACTATGGAGGCATGTAAGGGGCATAAGGAATCATTGGATAAGTGTCACAAAAGTCAACTACATGTTGGAAAAGTGTGCCACATGGATTTGGATGCACATCCCTTGTTACTTGCTCATGAATCTTCCTCTATGCTTATATTTCTCTATAATAAGGTGCTGGTGGGAGTAGTTCAAGTATGGTTAATTTGTAGGTATCATTATGCTATCAAAATTTCTCTAGAATTCAACATTTGTATACTCTTGGAAGAACTTGCATTTCAAGTGTGATGTAATTACCATTGATAGGATAATACTTTATGCAGGTTTTGGAGTGTGTGGTTTTTCTCATGAAAGGTTTTTCCTCACATGCATCTTGTTTTGTGAGCTTTTATACTTGCATGTGATGTTATGTTAATAATCTCTCTATTGTGTATCTCATACTATAACTATAAAATACTTAAAATTATACATCTCTCCTCATTAGATCATTGTTAGGAAGCATTTTTGCATACCTTTCTTCTTTTTAGTTGGTTTAGAGCTTGATCACCTTTGATTCTAGTTGTTGGGTGGAGGGTTTTGTTGCAAGTTTGGAGCAGTTAGTGTTTCCATTGATGTCAACTGGTTGATAGAAGAAGTGTTGATAGAATTGTGTAGATGTTGTTGCAAGTATGAGTAGTTGGTGTTGGATGAATGATGTTATAGATTTTCTTAGATTGGTTATATTATGTTGTCACTAGTTTCTATCTTTGATGTCAAACTCTAGAGTTACTTTGATAAGCCTTGGTTGTTGAGTTGCTAAAAATATACTATGGTGATGGAAGATGTTTGGTTATGCATGTATAGTTGAGATATTGAGGAAGTTTTGTGAGTACATGAGCTATCTTTATGATGCAGAGTCTAGAAATGGTGTGAGATGTTGAGATAAGTTGAGATGATGTCTCTGGTGCTTGGTTTCCAAGTGCTTTTGAGAAAAATTGAAGAGAAAATAGTGTGTTGAAGGTTTGTTCAAAGGTTCAGAATGTGTTGTGAGATGTGCTCCACATTTCTTCTGTATTGATGTTATGCCTATGTGGTTTAGATATGTTGATCAGAGGTTCAAATATTATATATCTAGAATTTGGATTTATGGATTGATGTGCAGAGAGAGATATGTTCACCAATGTGTGAACTAAGTTTGTAGTGGTGTCTGGGAGAAATGTATTTTCTCCAAATTTCTTTGCAGGTTGATGTTTGGTCTTTCGAATCTAGGAAGTTGGTTATATTTTTTATATATTTCATAACTCAAGGGTGTTTGTGATTTGGTGCAGTACAAAGTGATTTTCATATGTCTATATGCATGGAAGGTAAAATGGGTGTTTAGGATGAATGTGTTTTACTAGTGTGAGTTGGTACAAATAATTTGTTGGATCTTAGGTGGCTTGTGGATTTCTTGAGATCGTCTAGAATCATCTTATGTGGTTTGCATGTCATCTTGATAAAAAGAGAAGCGTGTACTTAGTTGATTAATGGTGTTTACACAAGTAACGACCGACCTCGGTGTTTACACTACATGCATAGGTGTTTAAGTATTGATGAAGGTGTAGCATGGAATGTGAGAGTTAATTTGGGTTTGAGCTATGTTGTATTGTGGTTTGCTTTCATTCCTATCTATTGTGGGAATGTTTAGTGGAGACCTATTTTTGAATTTGTAAGTATGAGGCGTGTGTGGATGACTTGAAGATGTTTTTCAATTCATGGATGGTATAAATGCAAGCTGATTTGATGCAAGATGAAGTGTTTTGATGTGATGAATCTTGAGATTTGAAATTCAAAGTAGTAGAGTGTAGAGATACAAAATGCAATGTGAGCTATAATTCAAGATTGTTGAATGTAGTGAGTAGAAGGTTTCTTGATCTTTGAGAGTTGCAAATGTTGTTTAGATGTTGTGGTGAATCACTGAATTCTCATGTTACTATGAGATACTTTTATCATTGTAACATTCTTTAGTTTGTCTTCTTTTTGATTTGGCAATGAGCCTTTCTTCTTTGGGTAGTGATCCCTATTGTATTCAATATTGATGTTACTTATATTGTGAGCTAATCCTCAACTTTTTTTCCTTCTTGGGTTTTCCAGGTAAATCTAGTGTTCCATTGTGTATGGTGTTGAATTGCTTAAGTTTCTATTATTTTCTCTTCATGCTAATTCATCATAACAAATTGTAGGGTTTAATGAATGTATATGGATCTGAATATTAATAAGGTTTTTGAAGTTTTAATGTACAAATGAGTCACCCCCCCTCTCAATTTCCTTGTGCATACAACAATTGGTATCAAATCCAAGTTCCTTAGAGAAAATATTAATCACTTAAGGTAGATCTAGATGATGCACAAGAAGGAGATCCTTATGATTGATGGAACTTACTATGCACTATGTAAGACAAGGATGGAAGGCTCTCTAGAGCATTTGGGATATGATGTTTGGAAATCAATTCAGACTAGATACATTGTGCCTACAAATGGTCTGAGCCCTAAAATTGAACATAAGGTCCATCAAAGCAATAGTAAAGCTAAGTATGCTCTCTTGAGTAATCTTACAATTTCTAAATTAGTAAAATTTATGGATTTGAAAATTGCTAAAGAAATTTGGGATAAGTTGGAAAGTATCTATGAAGGAGATGATATGGTCAAACAAGCTAAGATGAAGAATTTGAAAACTACATTTGAGAACTTGTGGATTTCTAAAGATGAAAACATTACAAGCTATATGCCATGGGTAGATGAAGTGGTGAGTTCCATCAGAGGTCTTGGAGGAAAAGTTAAAGAACCAAAAGTGGTAAAGAAAATTTTTAGAACCCTTACTAGAGATTACAGTTATAAAGTCGTTGCTATTGAGGAATCTCAAAATCTAGATCAGTATTCTAGAGATCAATTGTATGGCTCCTTAACTGCATTTGAAATGAGAGAGTTTGGTACTAACAATGGTGTAAAAGTTGAGACTTCTTTTAAGGCTACAAAAATAGAGAAGATTGAAGAACAAATCAAGAAGATATTGATGATGTGGAGGCTAACTTTGTGAGGAGGAGAAGAGGTACTAGTAAGTACAGAGGTAAATTAGCTTTCAAATGTTTTAGTTGTGGAAGATAGGTCACTATGCTTCAAGATATCCAAACAGAGTGGTGAATGACAAAAATAAGGACAACAAAGGTAAGATGATTAAGAAAAGCTATTATGTTAGAGAAGATGCAAGTATTTATGATGATGAATCTGATTATGGAGATGATGATGATGATGAATGCTTGTTCATGGCTTTAAAATATGAATCTGTTTATGCTAACTCTAAAATATGTGTGAAGGAATGCCCTCCAAAGAGAAAGGATAAAATTGAAGGTACTTTGGTATCTATTTTTCATGCTAGATAGGATAAGAACTATTGGATCATTGTTAGTGGTTACTCTAATCATATGATCATAGACAAGAGTAAGTTTGTTAAACTTGAAAAGTATGTTGGGGGACTTGTTAGATTTGGAGATTATTCAAGTGCTAAGATATGTGAAATAGGTTTAATCAGTTTTGATGGAAAGCATAATACTAAAGATGTTTACTATGTTAAATGTTTAAGTAATAACCTCTTGAGTGTTGTAAAAATGTGTAGCAAAGGATACAATCTTATTTTTTAGTATGATGGATGTGAGATCAGAAAATGGTTCATAACTATGATTGTTGTTGGAAGGACATATGAAAATGTTTATCAACTTAAGGGTGTTGATGGTCATTGTTTTATAACTTGAAGATCAATAAAATTTGGTTATGGCACAAGAGGATGTGTAATATTAATTTTGATAATTTGGTGAGAATCAATTCATTTCAAGTAGTGAGAGATCTGTCAAAGATTGCAAAGCCTATTAATGTTGCCTGCAAGGAGTGTCAATTTGGAAAGAAAACAAGAAGTTTTAAAGGAAAAGAAGAATCTTCTAATGGATTATTGGAATTGGTGCATAAAGATCTTTGTGGTTCTGCAAAAACAAGAATTCTTTAAGGTGACAGGTATTTCATGCTTTTTATTGATGAAATCTATTCAAGAATTACATGGGTTACTTTTTTTACAAAAAAATTCGAAGCCCTAGATAGATTCAAAGCACTTAGAGTTATGGTTTATAATGAAATGGATATGAATATCAAATTTTTAGGTTTGAAAAAGATGGAGAATTCACCTCCAATAAATTTAATATGTTTTGTGAGAATCATGGCATTAAAAGGAACTTGTCTACATCCCTAGGACTCCTTAGCAAAATGGAGTGGTTGAAAGGAAAAATAGAACTATTCAAGAAGCTACAAGGACTATGATGAAAGACACAAACCTACCAAAATTCTACTAGATACAAACAATTCATACTATTGTTTACACAATTAACAAAGTTCAATAAAAAGAAAACATCCAAAATACTCCCTATGATTTGTGGTATGGAAGGATGCCTATTATTAAATACTTTGAAGTGTTTTGGAAGCAAATGTTATATTCGAGGAGATGAAAAACTAGGAAATTTTGATGCAAGGTCTGGTGAAGGAATCTTCCTTGGATATTCTACTAAAAGAAAAGCTTAATGGTGTTACAATAAAAGATTGAGAAAGATTGTTGAGAGTGCAAGTGTCAAGGTTGATGGAGATTTTAGGAAATTAGTGGTGATAAATGGAAATGAATTAGATGAACTTGACTGTAGAGAAAAAAAGAAGGCTAAGCAAAAGGAAGTACAATTTGCAAAAGAGGAAGAAGCTCTAGAAAAGACCCCTAGAATCCCTAAGTATGTGAAGAGAACTCATTCTAAAGAGCAAGTCATTGGAGACAAAATCAAAGGTGTATTAACAAGAAGGAAAGTGTAGAGGAGGGCGACCGACTACTTAGAACCCTAGGTCATAGGAGGGTATAAAACAATAGGCTACCTTGATCTACCTCAAGCTAATAGAATGTTTTAAGAGAGTTCAAATTTCAAGGGTTGAAAGGAAGATAAATTAGGTTGTTGATGTCCTTTACAAGCCGAAATGTTTTAGGAAGTCATGTGAGCAAGTTTCTAGAGTTTAGACTACAACTTAGACAACTCACTACTAGGGGACTAAAGTGTGGGACATGGATGAAAGCATGAATCACTAGCATCTTAGTGGGGCATTAGTATTCGTACAAACAAAAAGCATAAAGTACAGTAAAAAACTAAAGAAAACCTACTAACAACCTAACAGATGCAGTTTGATAGAATGACAAAAATAGAGAAGAGAAAAGTAACAAAACATCGAGAAAATCACTATAACTAATCTAATTACAAAATGACAAAGAGGGGTGAGGAAAGCACACCTTCCTACCCACAAGTTGATATCTTCAATATCTTCACCTCAAGTAGAACCTACACATAGAAGACCCAAAAATGTTGGGGTTGCGTTTAGAGTACTACCACAATCAATCCCCCACTTTGGTGTTTCCACCTCCATAGATAGCCAAATAGCAATGATTGTAGAAAGATGGTAAAGAGAGTATGTATAAATAGAGATATCAAGAAATACATTGAACAAACAATATGCTACAATATTAAGATGATAATGCAAAGTAAAAGGGAGATGAAGTGTTATCACCTTCAACCACGTGAACTCAAGGAAAATGGGAGGAGTGAGTGTGCAAGATTTCAAAGACCAATATTGTTGCAACAACGAAGAGAGTAAAACAACCAAGTATCAAATTGTAGCTTCAATGGAGGTGGTAGAGCTTGAAGGAGCTAAAAGTGAGTGGAGACAATGAATAAAGTTGTCCAAAGTGTGAAGGTGATCAAGAAGCATGTGAAGATGCTTAGTCAAATTGATAAGATATCCATTTGAAAGAAAAAATGGAGGAAAATGAGCCATTCAAAGTTGATTTGAATGGTAGGAGATGTTACACTTCACATCGAATGGAGGAGTGTAATGCCTTTTCAAATTCCAGAGGAAAGAATCTCCTCAAGATGGTAGCATGCCATGTAGACATCTACACATTGTGCTAGCCTCTTCGATAGAATATCACCCATTGACACATAAAATAGCTTCCAAGTGGTTAGGGGAAGGTGATGAAAATATGAATTAAATATTGGACTCAATTTTCTAAGGTAGGAGGTAGTGTAAATGGGGAATTTGTAAGGGGTGAAAATTCACACCATTACATAAAGTTGTTGAAGAAGAGGTAAATTCTTGTTTACTTTCTGAATTTGAACCTAAAACAGTGATTGAGGAATGCACAGATGAACTTGGATGAAGGATATGGAAGAAGAACTACTACAGATTGAGAAGAATTAGACTTGGGAATTTGTCCCAAAACCTGCAAAAAAAAACATAATTGGATCTCAATGGGTGTTTAGAAATAAACTGAATGAGAATAAAGAAGTGGTAAGGAACACAACAATGCTTTTGTGTAAAGGCTATTCACAATTTGAAGAAAGAGACTTTGAAGAGATATTTTCTCTAGTGGCAAGAATAGAAGTCATCATAATGTTTTTGGATTTTGTAGCACACAAGGATTTCAAAGTATATCACATGGATGTGAAGTTTGTCTTCTTGAATGGAGATTTGGAAGAAGTCTACATGGAACAACTAGAAGGATTTTAGTTATCAGATAAACCTAATATGGTCTACATAATGAAGAAGAAATTGTGTGGATTGAAGTAAGATCCTAGAGATTGGTATGCAAGGTTGGATAAGTATTTGATATAGCAAGGATTCAATGAAGGTTCCATAGATAGTAATCTTTACTTTAGGGTTGAAAAAGATCAAATATTGATTGTAGTTGTGTATGTTGATGAAATAATTTTTGGAGGCAATAAAATTATGTGTAAGAAGTTTGCAAAAGAGATGCAGAAGGAGTTTGAGATGTCTATGTTTGGGAGATGAATTTCTTCCTTGGGCTACAAATCAATCAAATAAAAAAAGGTATATTTATTTCACAATCAAAGTATGTCAAAGAAATGTTGAAGAAGTTTGGAATGGAAGAATCTAAACTGGTATGTACTCCTATGGTTATTGTTTGTGAGCTAAGAAAGAATGATGAATACCTAAGGCTGATCAAAGCAAGCATAGATCAATGATTTGTGGTTTGTTATATCTAAGTACTACTAGATTGGACATCATGCATGTAGTTTGTCTTGTGGCTAGATTTCAAGAAGATCCTAGAGAGTCACATGTTGGTAGTAAAGAGGATATTCAGATACTTAAAGGGAACTCTCAATCATGGATTGTGATATCCAAAGGATACTAATTTCACATTGACTTCTTACATAAATTTAAATTGAGTTGGTTGTGTGGATGAAAAAAAAGTACAAGTGGTGGTGCATTCTTTCTTGGATATAGATTGGTATCATGGCTAAGTAATAAATAACATTCAATATCTTTATCTATTGCAAAGGTTAAGTATATTGTGACAACATCTTGTTGCACATAGGTGTTATGGATGAAGCAAACATTGAAGGCTATTGGAGGTGGTGTTTGATGGACCAATTCCTATCTTTTGTGACCATACAATTGCAATAAATATTTCAAAGAATCCAATGATACATTCAAGAATAAAACATATCTCAATCTGGTATCACTTTTTGAGGGAGAAAGTTGTAGAGAATGAGGTGAAGTTAGAGTATATGCCTACAATGGATCAGATTGTTGATATATTCACTAAGCCTCTTCCTAAGGTTACTTTTGTTGCAAGTATAAATGTGTTTTCATTGATGTCAACTAGTTGTTGTTGTCATTGATGTCAAATATGTGTATGGAATCTGGTTATTGGCTGTATATGTTGAGGATATTGAGAAAATTGTAATAAAGAAGGTTTGTAGGTTGTGCATGCATAGTTGAGATGTTGATGAAGTGCTAGGAGTACATGGAGTTATCCTTATGTTGCTATGTTTGGAGGTGTGTTAAAGTGAAGTAATGTTCTCTAATGATGTCTCTAGTACTTGTGTTCCAAGTGCTTTCGAGAAAATTTGATAAATAGATAAAATAGTATTATGCAAGTATTCAATGTATGCTCTGGGATGTTCTCTACATTTCTTTTGGGTTGCTTCTATGCTTGTGTGGATCTGAGGTATTGTTCATGGCTATTGGTAGCTACTATATGCAAAATTTTGGCTTCTCGATCATCATAAAGTGAGAGATATTTTTACCAATATGTGAACTATGCATTTCGGTGTGTATGGATATGGTATGGGAGAAATGTACTTGTTCCACATTTCTCTACATTATGGTTTTAGGACTTGAAGTTCTGAGAATAGGTTGTGTAGAGCCTTAAAAATGTATGATTCTATGGAGTAAGAACCACCATTTCAGCCCACATCAATAGAGCTATTCTAATTAAAAGCAAAACCAGAAATGCAAATCTAAACTACAGAAAACAAATAATGCTTTTAAAAGAACTCAATCTCCATTGTCTCCCTATCACCAAGATCTTTGTTTATGCATTTGCTCTCAGATTTTTATGAGCACAAAATGCAATAAAGAGGCTATGGTGAATGAGAAATGCAAGCAAGATGCAAAGATCATATGAGTATGTAAATTTGTGAGAAAAATTTGTGAGAGGGAAATGAGAGGGAAATCCCACTTTAAATAGGAGTTCTTTGAGGATGGAGAGGGGTTGAAAATGAAATGTGGGATAAAAGATGTGAGAGAAGTAAATGCCATTATCCCACATTGTTGGGTTAAATGTTATGCATGAGAGTGAAAGTGATAAAGGGATATTAGATTAAAATGAACCTAAATGATTAAATATGAATAAAATGATTTAAAGATGCTTTACTAAAATGCAATATTTCATGAACGATTTATGCAAATGATATGATTAATATGCAAGTTATGATAATTAGTTTATTATGAAATAATAATAAATGACTATGATAATTGATTTATTAATGGGTATGAATATGAAATAATTATGAATGATAATGATAATTGATTTAATATGGAAATGATGTTTATGACTTATTATGCAAATGGATTATGAATGATTATAATTTATTATGCAAACGGGTATGAATGATAGTGCAAATGGACATGAATGTTAATGCAACAGATATTGAATGAGCATGAGATGGTTTAATGATTTGATAAAATGCATGAATAGAAGAAAGTATTGAATGAATTGATTAAGTAAATAATAATATCTATTTAATCAATAGACGAATATCGTTATGATTGTGAGGACAAATTTGAGTGTCTACAAGTTGATAAGCTTTCTCTCTTGCTTTGTTCAAGAGGAATTGAGAGTGTTGTTATTGATGAGTTTCTGAGATAGTGTACTTTAGTGGTTGACAGGGCTATTCAAATATACAAAATATTCATATTCTTTATGTGAATTTTTTTGTGAAGCTTCTAGATGAATTTACATGTGTTCAATGCATACTCTAAACCATGTTCAAGTGAATTTTGTTGTCTATAAATATTGGAATGAGTTAAGGATGTGTGTGCTTAATTGTTTAATGTGCTCACAAAGTTCATGGAAGCATATTGAGGCATGTTGGGACTCATTTAGCTCCTCATTAAGAATGTGTTTGGGTCACCCTCATTTTCTTCCATAGTGGGAATGCTTTGGCACTGACCTAATTTGAATTTGTAAATATAGATTGTGTATAGCTGACCTTGGGAGGATTTCAAGGTTGAAGATGGTATGAGTAGTAATTTATATGTTTGAAAAAAATAGGAAAGATGTGAGATAGTGTGTGATGTGAGTTCAAGAAAATCAATGCAAAATTCAAGTTTTGATTTCCCTAAGGAAATGAGTTGATAGTGTACTCTATCTTTCAATCCTGTCTACAAAAGTGTGAGAAAATTATGGTAGAATATTTGTTGTATTGAGATAGTTTTCTCTCTATGAAAATTCTCTTCTAACTTTTGTAACATACCAACCCTAGACTAAAGTAAAAAATTTCTACATTTTCACCTTTCAAGTAAATTAAATAAGTAATAAGCCATTGAAATAAAAAAATGTATCTTCTTTATTGATAATTTTCAAACAAGTTACTTAACATAATACATGGATTCTATTTCTTTTGATGAGATTTAGAAAAAAATAGTTTTAATATGGTCGAGGATCCTTCCTTTCAAAGCTTGCTTCTTTTGTCACCTCTTGTGGAGGAGGAGCATCACTCAAGCACCTTTTCGCCAACCATGGACTCTTAATGCAGTCCCCCACACATCTATCATTTGATAGATGGCCCTTCCCTTTGATGAAGAGATTGGTAGAGTAACCAATAACAAAAACCAACTAAGAATAGTGTTGTGTCCTACATAACTAGAACCTTGTAATCCCACAATGTTGAACTAGCATGTAATACTAGATCATGGTGAACTGACAACGAAGTCTTGACATTCACACTTTTCAGTGGAGTCTTTAGACATTCCCACTACTTTGGCCAAAGTGTTCTCATTTAGTACTTTGAATGAAGGTCATCTATCACATACACTACTCAGGGCCAATTTGACTTAAGATTAGCTTAAGCTATGCATATGTATTTCCTTCAATGGATAGTCTATCATCCTAGAGATAACCTACATATTTGGAATAAACCTACTTAACAAGTAAGTACACAAGCTAGGTATTTCCTTCAATGGATAGTCTATCATCCCAAAGATAACCTACTTAACAAGTAAGTACACAAGCTCCCTCCCATGCTATATTATCTATCCTAGGAGTAAACAAAAGCTTTCCTTGTTAAATCAATAACTTACCTAAGTGTATCACAAGTTCCTTTCATATTCAATCATACCTAGTATATAATACCTATGATAAACACCCATCTCCTACTATGGAGTACTTAAAAACAAATCATGAAAATAGCATAAAATCTTCAATTTCCTTTTCAAGACACTCTAATTTCTCTAATGCACACATTGGAAAATAAAACTCAAACATGCATGCAACACACATCATTCAAAAGTAAAATAACAAAGAAGAAGAGATCGTCATGCCTGTTATCGCTTATCCAAATAAATGGCAGTAATCTATCCCTTTCCAACAACAACAAGCTTGATAATCAACTCCTCAAGAATGTCACAAAGAAACTCTATCTCTCAAGTTGATAGCTTACTCCTCTCAAAACAATTTCATCACAAACTAAATAGAACTCTCTCCCTTTGTCTCTCTCAATTTAAAACAAAGCATGGTTGGAAATAATGTAGTATAATGACTAGTAAGAAGAATGCAAAAGATTTGTAATCTTGTGAGAGAATGCGTCCCTTCAAATGAAATGGCTTAGTTATTGACAGAGAAGCTTGGTAACCTCACATCCTATAGTTTAGGCATGTTAATGGATAGCAAGCTCCATGCAAAGCAACACATGAAACACTATAGAAAGGTGGAAACCTCCTAAGTTCATACTTAGCAAAATCACCTATAGGTTGACTTGCAAAACTGACAACAATCAAAGACTTATTCAATCTGCATATGCTCAATTTGAATTTTCTTATGAAATAGACACCTATAGCAATTTGGTTTCCAATCATCCAAACTCCTTGTTTGGCACAATTTCCTTGCCATCAGAAATAGTCAACTTCCAAATCGTAACACCAAGCACTATCGGCTTGCATAAGAGATGAGTCAGCTAAGATGATAAATATGTTTGACAAAGTATCCAACATATGTAAATATAACATACCAAATATGTTTACTAAGTCAAAGTTGATCTTAAATTTGGCATCGACTAAGTCCATTGACATAAGACAACAACTCAAAATGCAATATAAGTGTTTCATATCGTGTGGAAAAAAGAGTGAGAATCGGCTTCACAAAATAGTAATAATCTATACTATCGGCCTCTAATAACATAACCTTAAATGACTACAATTGACCTCCAATATCATAGTCATTATCGACTATAATTAGCCTTTATAAATCAGCTTCTATCATGGTAAGTTATAGACGATTTCTATTAATATATATACTATGTTAAATATGTATTATTTTATATATAATATACTATATACATATGTATATTTAAATACCAATGTATTTATATATATATGTATATATATATAATTGCTAATATATATTTACATATATATATATCATAAGAAAATAATGTAGGTATACATTTGATACATATATATAAAAGAGTACAAACAATATAGTATATAATAAACACATTATATTTAATGTATGCATATATATATGTATAAAATTATATGCCTCTATGTAGACATATATGTAGGTATATCTATATCAGTGCATCTGTATGAGTGTGTCCATCCACCAACATATGCATGTATCAATACACATATACATATGGATATATGTATATACTATACATATATATATGTTCACATTTGATTCACATATAGTCATTCATAATTATCATCACATCTATAAGTGTTTATGTGTGGTACATCTATACATGTGCATATACATGTCCTTAGATCCCATTGACATGTATGTGCATATATATACACATACTCCACATACATCCCACTTGTCAATACAATTGTAATAGTATAGGAAAGTTCTCAAAAGCTCAATAGATAAACATCACCCAATAGTGCATGCAGTAGTAAATAAGACTTTCCAATGCAGACATAACAACTAAGGATGACTTACCAACTACCTAAAAACTAACTCAACTCAATCATTCTAATGTGGTGTGTGTATGCTCAAATAGTTTAATTTTACTGGTTACTTGACCAAGATATTCTCTTGAGTGATACTTCCCCTCCGCCTGGAGGAATGGAACATATACCTGCATCCACTAACACATGCACATGACAGTTAATTGTTCACAACATATGCAATATATATAAAACATCTCCAAAGTTAGAATAATCATTGAATAACCATCAATTCACATATATGTAGTATTTTTCTATGAAATAACATCAATTGAGATGAAATCAAATGATATAACATTCACTTTAGTAGCAAGGTACTAGCACAATTTATTCATCTCCATAATGCACATTAAATTCATATTTACCCTATGTA
The DNA here is from genome assembly GCA_007258455.2 of Sequoia sempervirens. Classification (NCBI taxonomy): domain Eukaryota; kingdom Viridiplantae; phylum Streptophyta; class Pinopsida; order Cupressales; family Cupressaceae; genus Sequoia; species Sequoia sempervirens. The sequence continues at coordinate 260,340,728 of VDFB02379711.1, forward strand.
GTAATAGTAAATAGTAACTACACAATTCGGGTGTAACTACTCCCCCCAGGTGAACCATCATTCCTGATGAATTAAGGTACCAATAAAACATAACAACTAAAAACACATTGTTTCAAACATTCTTAGAAGCATTAAGAATATGAGGAAACTTCTGCTGAATTTCTACATAGTCCTCTTAAGTAGCTAAGTCTTTTGTGTACTGGTCCCAATGGACTTTGCACTCCAAGACCTCTCTATTTCTCAAGCCAAGCTTATGTGTTCTGAGCACCTTGATGGGCTCTAGAGATACTACTTTGTGGTCTTATACTTGTAAGGCAATACAATCAATGACATGATCATCCCTAGGTATGTACTTTTTAAGGTAGGATAGATGGAAGATGTTATGTATTCTAGCAAGAGTTGCTGGCAGCATGATTCGATATGCTACCGGATTCACTTCCTATAGAATCTCAAAAGGTCTGACATAATGTGGGGCTAACTTAGAAGACATTCCAAATTTAAGGGAGCTCTTGTGAGGTTTCACTCTCAACAATACTTTGTCACCTAAGGAAAAATTATGGGGAACTCTATTAGCATGAACGTAGCTTTTTTGTCTATTGTTAGCTTCAGCTAACCTTTTCTTAGCAATCTTAACTTTTTCATCCATATCAGTCAACATCTCTAGCCCAAGACTCACTTGATCCTCAAGTTTATCCCAACTTATAGGAATTTGACACTTTTAACCATACAAAGCTTCGAAAGGAGCCATCTTTATCACAAAATGATAAGTTATTGTAAGAAATTCAACTAAGGGAAAGTAGTCTTCCCACTTGTACTATTGATCCATGCAATACATCCTAAGTAGGTCTTCAAATACTTGATTCACCCTTTCAGTTTTCCCATCTGTTTCTGAATGATATGTTGAGCTAATATTCAACTGAGTCCCTAGTGAAGAAAATAAGGTTTTCTAAAACCTATAAGTGACTCATGCATCCCTATCTAAGATAATATTTTAAGGAATCCCATGCAATTTAAACACTTCTTGCACAAATTTTCTTTCTATGATAGGTGCTCCATCAGTTAGATTCTCGAGAATAAAATGTGCTACTTTGGTAAGCTTATCTATAGCCACAAGAATGTCATTGTGCTTATTCCTTGGCATAGGAAATCCTTACACAAATTCCTTACTTATGACTTGCCACTTCCTCTTTGGTATATCATGTGGGTATAGCAATCCTGCAGGATGATGATGCTCAACTTTCACCCTTTGACACTCAAGACACCTAGCCAAAAAACTAGCAACATCTCCTTTCATTCCCTTCTAGAAATATAATGGTTTTGCATCAACCATCATTTTCATCACTCTAGGATGTCTAGAGTATGATGCTTCACTTATTTCCTGCCATACCATATTTCTTAATTCTTTTACATCAGGTACACACATTCTACCATTATATCTAAGTAATCCATTAGGTTCAAAATGAAAACCTTTATACCTAGAATCTTGTGGATTATCAATGAGTGCTTTCTTTACTTGCAAGTAATACTCATCCTTCTTGCACTTTGAAGTACTTTCCCCTTAAAATTGATTTGAATTGTCACTATAGAAGCAATGTGACGTCTTCAACTTAAAGTGTTAGTAACCCAATTTTCTTTCCCTTTCATATAACTGATATTAAAATCATAGTTAGCTATTAACTCTAACCATCTTCTCTTCCTAGAATTCAGATTAGGTTGATTGAAAAGGTACTTTAACCCATTATGGTTAGTTTTCATCTCAAAGGGTTTTCCTAGCAAATAGTGCCTCCACATTTGCAATGTGTGAACCACAACTACTAATTCTAAATCATGTAGAGCATAATTCATTTCATAAGGTTTCAACT
>VDFB02379711.1:260342689-260479472 GCA_007258455.2 Sequoia sempervirens
TATTGATTATATTTTTGAATTATTTTATTTATTTTAATAGTTATTTGATTTTACATTAGAACTATTTAAAGATTATTTTATATTATTTATGCTTTCTCTATTTTATTTCATTTTACAACTATTTTCAAAATCTATTTTATTTTATTTATATTATTGATTCTTTTATTTGAAGAAATATTTGTATTTATATAATAGTAATTAAATTTTATTTACTTAATTTTTAGTTTAACAAGAACTAGGTTTTCATAGTCCATCATGATAAGAGAGTGTTTTTTGGATTCAGCTGTGTTATTTTTTTGCATCAACTAAATTTTAATTTTACCTTTAAAGTAAATTAATTACTAGCATATATATATTTAATAATCTATATAAAATATGCAGAGGTTAGGATTAGGTTTAGAGATAGAATTGGTATTAGGGTTGGAGTTAGTAGTAGGATTATGATTAGGTTTAGGTTTATGATTATGGTTAGGGTTAGTATATATAAATACTAACCTTTACCCTAGTTGAATCTTAACACTAACTTGAATATTTACTATAGAAACTTAACCCTTACCCTACCTAATTGTACCTGAATTAAACTGCAACCCTAATTTTATTAATCTAGACTATTTTTTTTCAAAAATATAAATCTTTTATCTATATATTATTTATATTATTTATGTATATAAAAATATCAATTTTTAATAATTTAATTTATTACATACATTTAAACATATTAATAAATACAAAATTGACTTAAAAATTGATTTATTTTTTCAAATATTAGAAGTTTTTTTTTTTTTTTAATTTTAAATGCATAATGATTAGTTATTTTATTTAATAATGTATAAATTAAAAGAAAAACATAAATTATATTTTTCATGCTACTTAAAAGAGTTTTTCAGCGAAAATAAATACTTGGTTCTTTTTGAAATTTTAATATATGGTTTCAACTATGTTACGATTGCTTATGGACTGATAAAAAAAAGTTATAATAAATATATTTTATATATTAATGTATCTATTTTTTTGGTGTGGTGTGCCTAGTATCAAATCATTAGGTGATTATATAGGGTGAATACACTACACACAAAAAATTCATGTCATGTAAGAAACAAAAATTAGTTTAAACAATTATAATTTGATATTTTTGTGTAGATTGACAATATTATTAAAAAAATAATCTTATTATGAAATATCTTAATGAATAAAAAGATATATTTTTATGTATTTATACAATTCTGTGTATAATTATGATTTTTTTTCATTTGATTTAAATCTATTTTTACTCAATAATTGAATGTCTATTCTTTTTCATTGATAATATCCCAATAATAATAATGTTACACCCCAATTGTGTAATTACTATTTACTATTACTATGTAGGGTAAAATGTGAATTCTAGAGATGGATAAATTGTGCCCGTATCATGTTATCAATGTGAATGTTATCTCATTTGATGTTATCTCAATTGATGTTATTTCATGTGGAAATACTACATATATGTGAATAGATGGTTATTGACTTATTATTCTAACTTTGGATATGTTATAATGTATACTGCATATGTTGTGAACAATTGGCTGCCATGTGCATGTGTTAATGGATGCAGGTATATGTTTCATTCCTCCAGACAGAGGGGAAGTATCACTGGAGAGAAGATCTTGGTTGGGTAACCAGTAAAAGTAAACTATCTGAGCATACAGACACCGCAGTAGTTTGGTTGAGTCTAGACATAGAAGTGGGAAGTTGGTAAGTCATCCCCAGTTTGAAATATCTGCATTAGTAAAGGTCTTGTTTACTATCAAGTGCATTGTTGGGTGATGTTTACCTATTTAAGCTTTTGAGACCTTCCTTATTTTACTATGCTTGATTGTATGATTGAATGAGTATTATATGCCTGGATAGATATATATATATATACACATAAGCATTTATGCTTGTATAGAGGGGTGTATATATGTGTGTGTATATATATATTGTTATGAGAATATTTAGTCATTATGTTCATTTGTATATCAAATCTATATATATACTGCTAACTTTGAACACCAGTCTACTGTCGGTCCGTTCCCTTTTCGGTTTGAGATAATGTGGAATTCCCACCCCAATTTCAAAAACAAAGTTGTTGAATGGTGGAATGTTCTTGCTCATGGTTCCCCCATGTTTAGGATCTTTTTTAAACTCAAACATATCAAATGTATGGTGAAAGGCTAGAACAAAAGGGTTTTTGGGGATGTTTTCCAGAATTTTTTTTTTTTGGGGATAAATTGAAATTGATTCCAAAGAAAATGGAGGAGGGGGATGTCAGTCTTCCTACTTGCAACTAGGTAAAAGAGAGCCGAAGGGAGTGGGAATAGATTATAAGGAAATAAGAAATTTTTTGGAAGCAAAAATCCAGGGTCCAATGGCTGAAAGGTGACAGGAACACCTCTTTCTTTTATGTTTATGCTATTAAACATAAGAAAAGGAATTAGGTCACTAAATTGCATAATGCTAGGGGGGAGGTTGCCAATTCTCCCTCCCTAATTAGTCTGGTGGTTGCGGATTACTTTTAGATGGCTTATGCAGCTCTTGCTAAGGCTCCTAATCTGACTCTTGACAGTTTGCTACTTGACCCTCTCTTGACTATTATATCCTAGAATGATAACCTTGGGATCCTCAATGTTGTCACTCCTGAGAAGGCCAGGTTGGCTACTTTCAGTATGGGGGCTTACAAAGCTCCTAGCCTTGATGGTTTCCCTCCAACCTTTTTTCAAATCTTTTGGGAGATTGTTGGTGAGGATCTTGTCCTAGCTGCTTGTGATTTTTTCAAATCTGGTAAGATTCTTAAGCAATTGAATCACACCTTCATAGCTTTAATTCTCAAGGTTGCTGATCCTCAATCTATGGTTGTTTTTTTCCCCATCAGTCTGTGCAATACTTTTTATAAAATCCTTTCTAAAATTCTGGTGAACTGCATCAAACCTCTCCTTGACAAAATTATCATCCCCAGTCAAAAAGGGTTTGTGCCTAGTCATCGTATCCTTGATGCTACTATAACCACACATGAATTGCTCCATTCCATGGATAGATGTAACTACATTGGTATGACCCTTAAATTAGATATTTCAAAAGCCTATGATAAGGTGATTTGGTATTTTGTCCCAAAAGTCCTAGCTAAGTTTAGTTTTGACCAATTTGTGATCAATCTAATAATGAAATGTGTAACAATAGTTAAGTACTCTGTTTTGGTAAATGGGTATCCTTTTGGGCTTTACTCTACTGGGAGAGGTATCAGACAAGGAGACCCCCTTTTACCCTATTTTTTTATCATGATTGCAGATGTTCTAAGTAGGAAGTTCTCTAATCTATTGTTAGAAGGGTCTATTAAGGGAATTAAGGCCGCCTCTTCCTTAGAGTCAATTGTGATTCAACAATTTGTGGATCATACTTTTCTTTTTGGGAAAGCCTCTATGATTGAAGCCAGGAAATGAAAAAATTGTCTCAACAACTATGTTGCTTGTTCTGGGAAATTCATTAACTATAATAAAGCATGATTTAAATGTTTAACAACACTCCTAATCTGCAAGCTCGAGTGACTATTGTCTTGGGCTGTTTGAGTGGTTCTCTTCCTTTGGTTTATCTTGGTTTACCCCTTATTGTCAAGGAAGTCACTTCTAACTTTTGGAATTCTATACTATAAAGGATCCAAAGAAAGCTGGCTGGGTGGAAAGGCTCCATGCTTAGCCATGCTGGTAAATTACAAATCTTGTCTATTGTTCTTCAAGGTATCCTTGTCTATTTCGTTTCCATTTTCAAGATTCCCAGATACATTGCTGAGAAGTTTGAGAAAATTCAAAGGAATTTCCTCTGGTTGGGGACCAATGAAAAAAAAATTTGCTCTGGTTAAATGGGAAAAGGTCTATCAACCTAAAAGTTGTAGTGGGCTTGGGATTAGGACTATTTCTAATACCAATAAAGCTTTAATGGCCAAAGTGGGCTAGGACCATTTGAGGGATAGGAAGGATTGGTGTAAAATCATGAATGCTAAGTATCTTCAAAACAAACCTTTGATTTATTTCCTTTCGGAGGTTCACTCTTTGGGTTCCTTGGTTTGTAGGTGTATTTGTAGTTTGTAGGGTCTTCTAAGGAATGTGATAAAATGGAAGGTTGGTAATGGTAATAAAATCAGATTTTGGGAGGACCCTTGGTTACTTGATACTCCCCTGGAAAGCTCTGAATTTAGAAATCTTATGAGATTGGCTCAACAATTCTTTGGTATTTATATTAGTGATTACCTCCTCGGCCCTCATGGTGCTAGAAAATGGAATGAATTGGCCCTTTGCTTCCCCTTATCCCCTAATTCGAGCCTCCTTGTCAAGACCTTGTAGGAGTTGCTCTCCCTCACTAGACTTCCTTCAACCAATAGGGGGGATGAATTATTTTAGACTCATGATAAGCAGGGAGATCTTTCAATTAAATTAGATTACAATATGTTGACAAACTAGGTTGTTGTCCTCAACCTTTGGAAGAAGTTCTAGAATCGACACATGATCCTGAAAGTTAACTTCTTTTTTTGGACTGCCTGCCATAATAGGAATTAGATTACAATCTGTTGATGGACTAGGTTGTTGTCCTCGACCTTTGGAAGAAGGTCTGGAGTCGACACATGATCCTGGAAGTTAACTTCTTTTTGTGGACTGCCTGCCATAATAGGATTCTAACTCAGGATAATTTAAGGAAAAGGGGATTCTAGATCCCCAACAAATGTTTTTTATGCAAGTGCAATGAAGAATTGGTGGACCACTTATTGTTACATTGCTTGTTTATTGTTGAGGTGTGGGATTTGGCTTTAGGAAGATTGGGGATTCAATGGATTATGTGTCAGGATATTAGATCCTTTATCTTGAGTTGGTCTAGACCCATTGTCCACCCTTTATCTGGTAAAATTTGGAACTAGGTCCCCCCTATTATATTCTAGTGTATATGGAAAGGGAGAAACAATAGGATTTTCACAAACATTGAGATGAGTGTGAAGGAGGTGTTTGAAATTGGTTCTTGGCTTATTATGGAAAATATTTCGCTCTTCAATGGGAAAACCCCAAACAAAGGCCCGACGGAGGAGGAAATAAGTATGGACAAAGCTTGGCACCAAAACCTGGATGCAAAATCCTATGACAACTCCAGATCCCTGGCTAGAAGTGTCACTATTTGGAAGCCTTTGAACAATGGTTGGTATAAACTAAATTTTGATGGGGTAGCTAAAGGAAACTCGAGCATAACCAATATAAGAGGTGTGATTAGAGATTGCAAAGGAAATTTTGTGGTTGGTTACTTTGGAGGGATTGGTGTCCATTCTTTTATGATTACAGAAGCCAGAGCATTGCTAAAGGGCTTACAATTGGTTGTTTCTATGGGGATTGATAGCATTCATATCGAAGGTGACTCTAAATCTATTATTGATGTTGTTAACTTTCATAGATTACTGGGGTGGAGTACTAAAGAAATTATTTTAGAAATAAGGCTCTTCGTGTCTAAGTTGAACTTAAAGGTTGCTACCCATATTTATCAGGAGGGAAACCAAGTAGTTGATTCCTTAGCCAATTTTGTCACACATTGAAAATTCTCCACCTAGCATTTAGGGTATAATATTGAAGGAACAAAGCCCTTACTTAACCCATGATGATGACAACTAATCAAGCGATTTGTTGGATTTTTTTGGGGGTCCACATGCTTTTCTTTTGGGCTATGTGGATGAGCTTTAAAGATGAGGTGGATAACAAGTGGCATAATTTGAATTATGAGACGAAGCCTAGATTTAAAATGGATTTCATGAGGTGCTGTGGTGAGTACTTGACGATTAAGACTAAGTTGGACCATACCTTACGTAATCTCCTTTTGGGGATTATGATAAGCCATTGTATTTTCAAGATTTTTGTTTTTGATTTTGATGTGATTAATAATTATGAGATCAAGCCCCTAATTGGTTCTATCATGTCCAGTATTTTGTATTTTATTTTAAAAGCTAACCTTTTTGGTGTTTCTAAATTTGGCCCTATGGCCATCTTACTTAGGTTTCTGTACAATTACTACGTGGAAGGAAAACCTTCCATTCCCATCATGTCCTGCTTACTTAGCCGAATGTGTTTGGAGATCCTCATTTATGATTCCACTAAGATTTCTTTTAGGAAAGTACCTCCTCAAGCGTGTGACCCGTCCATTGTTTTGTTACCAAAGGCTTTCATTTTTGGCTTAAAATCCTAAATGTGTGAGTGATTCTTCACCTTACCATTTGCTCTAAACTTTTATTTCTTGGGGTTTCTGGTTATTCTATGTGCAAAGTGACATTATGGGTGGTGATAGGGTGTAAACTAAGTCAAAAACTATGACAAATTTTGAAAAGATCTATTGGTGTGGCACATATGTGTCGAGGATGGTCTTGCTCCATTGATGTGTAGTCTGGTGGGCCATGACTCTAATTTGTCTGCACAGTTCGTCAACTCATGGAAAGATCGTCATGTGAATTTGGGTGGTATTTCCTTTGATGTGAATGAGGAAGTGATAGTGCAGGTGATAGGGCTCCTATGTACTGGTATGAAGCACTCAGAGCACACTAAAACTCAAGATAATGAAAGTATGAACACATTTTTTTGTGGGGAATGAGGAGCCAGTGTGCAACCAGTCGAGTTTTGAGAAGGAGGCTCTTCCTCAACTATGGAACCAAGTTTGCCTCACCCTAATGAAGTATGTGACTCTGGAAGGTAGATTTCAAAACCTACTATTTCTACCATTTCCCTCTTTTGAACCATATCTGGCATAAAATTTTGTTAAGCTTTACTTTTTTCCTTTTGATGGACTATTGAAAAATATATTGAGGTTGTTGGCTTGAATCCCAATGACCCTCCTCCCTTGCCGCTTCAACAATGCCTTATTTTGAGGCTCTACCACTTCCATCTTGCTTTATGACCACCAAAACCCATTTCTACAATCCGTATTGAAGAGATTGAGCCTCCCACTGTGACCAATTTATCATTGGTTGAGTCCAAAGGCCCCATCAAGAAAAACCACCAAGTCCCTACTAAAATGCATAAGCCCAATTCCATTGCTAAAATGCTTAAGGGGAATGTAGGTGTGACCTAGACTAGTATGGCGGCTAGTCTTTGTGAGCTCAAATCAACCCCTACCAAGATTGCTAGCAAGCTCGCCCTAAAAAAGAAAGGAAAAGAGGAAGGAAAGAGTTTTAAGGAGCCTCCGAGCAAAGGTAAAAATGTGGTGGACATGGACTCTAAGGGGGATACGGTGGTCGAGGAGATGGTGGCGACTAGTGGTGATACCATCATCTGACACTTTGGTAGGTTGGCCAAGAATAGAAAAAAAGTATAGATTAAAGACTTGGATATGGAAGAGGAGTGCTTTGATAGCAAAGATAGCAATGACAAAGAGGAGTCTGAGGGTGAGGAGGAGAAGTATGCTAGAGGGCCCAACATCATTCCTAAAATTGATAAAGTTCAGAAGGAGGACTTAACCTCTTAGAATTTGGACCCATTGGACTTTGAGTGTGCTAATATTGGAAAGACTATGGTTGGTGGGGAGGAGCTCTGTGTGTTGTAGGAAAGAATGGAAAAGTTGAACAAAAAATTATGTGGTTTGACTCACTTCACTGTTAAGCTGGTCCACTATGTTACCAGCACTCTGTCGACGGTTATGAAGGATGAAATGGGCAAGAAGAATGTTGAAGATCATTAGGAATGGGTTAGAGATGTTGTTGTTAATCTCCTGTCTAAGAACTAGGGAGATGCCAGTTAGTCTATTGTATGTTTGTTGTTTATCTAGTTGTTGTTGGTCCCATGTGTTAGTTTTTTGGTTTAAGTTCTTTTGATGTTTTTTGGTCTTGAACTCTATTGGCCCTTGAGGCTATTTGTGTATGGTTACAACACCTAGTAAATGCTGATTACCTTATCAAAAACTTATACTATGACACCATCATATATTGATAAAACATACATACATATAGGTGTTGATATATGTTCTACCCTAGAACATATATCATAAAGTATATGTGAACATCAATGTGGTTGTGTCCTTTTTGTATATTGAATGTATACAACTTGCTGACGTAGGATAATTATGTACATATAAATATATAAGTATAACATTAATGCTTTGAGGTGATTTATATATATATACATATGCATATATATTTATTTATGAATGATATTACATAATTGTTTTTATATATACATTGGTTAGAAATTCATACAAGTGAAAGCTTTGAGGAATATATATATATTTGTACATATAAGGAGTACGTTAAAGTATATATACAAATATATATATATATATTTATGTATATATATATATATATAAACCCACAAAAGTGGTTTACAATTCAAATGAGGAAGGAAAACTAACAAAAATTGACTGCATGCCAAAAAATCATTCTTGGGGTTTGAACGAACTCATTGGTTCGCACAAACCAAAAGAGGGTTTACATGAATCTAGGTTCGAGCGAACCAATTAAAAGCATCCCACCAGAAAAGCACATGAAATCTCCTTTTTGAAACCAGGTTTGAATGAACCCTGGTTCACTCGAACCCCCCTAGTTCAAGCGAACCCCCCTTTTCCCTGATCCCTACTCTTTGCCACCAAAAAAATTAGAAAATTTTCCCTTCGAAGCTCAAGTTGAGGATTAAAATGGAAGAGACTTCATGAACCCAACTAGAATCAGGTAGTCTTCAGAACGAGCTATCCAATGACTATAATTTTAATATGTTTTGGTTTCATTATCTATTTTTTTTTTAGTTTTACTAAACATAGGTTTTTCACCAAAAATGAAGCTCTTTGTTCTACATATGTGAAAAAATAGAAGAAATTATCAAAAAAAAATTTGAAAAATATGAGTGCACCAGATATTGAAGTCCTTGATCCAAAAATAAAAATAAAATTGAATTTTAATACATACAAAAAAAGTTACGCATTATACGATTGCGCTATGTCTAAATTGTAATTGGTTTGACTTCAAAACTTGATTAAAGAAAAAAATTCAATAAAAACTATCTAACCAAGTGGAATCAATAGATATCAGAGTAAAAAATCTAAATTTGAAAGAATTAGAATTTTATCCTTCATGGAAAAAAAGTTATGCATTATACAGTGAGCATCACTTTTTAAAAATGTTGTTTTTTGAAACAAACTAGTTTTCAAAGGAGATGGAAAAAGAAGTGCAATTTGATTCCAAAATTTTTGAAAAAAATATATTTAGAATCTACAGACAAGATGTCATGAAAATCTAGTTTGCATCATCTCCAAATTCCTCACGGTTTAGTTGCTATAGGTGACCGAAAGTGAAGATTTAGTTTAAAAAATTATTTCAGTGTCTAGTTTGGCTGAAAATTGTAAACCATTATTGTGGGAATATATATATATATATGGGTAAACACAAAAAAAGAGTTTACAATTCAAATGAGGAAGGAAAACTTGGAAAAAATGACCCCATGCCAAAAATTTTAGTTCTTGGGGTTCGAACGAACTCATTGGTTTGAATGAACCAAAAGAGGGTTCATTCAAACCTAGGTTTGAGTGAACCCATTTAATACAAGTATAGACCATCTCACCAAAAAAAAAATGGAACCCCCTTATGAAAGGGGGTTCGAATGAACCCTGGTTCGAACAAACCACCCTTTTCCCTGATTCGTACTCTTTGTCACACAAAAAATAAAAATTTTTGCACTTCGGAGCTCAAGTTGAAGATGAAAATGGCAAAGACTTCATAGACCCAATTGGAATAGGGTAGTCCTCAGAACGATTTATCCAACGACTATAATTTTAATAAGTTTTGGTTTTATATGTATTTGTTTTTTTTAGTTTTATTAAACATAGGTTTTTCTACCAAAAAGCAAACTTTGTGTTCTACACGTGGAAAAATAGTAGATTATAAAAAAAATATTGAAAAATATGAGTGCACTAAATATTGAATTCCTTGATCCAACAATTTTTTTTATTGAATTTTGATAGATACAAAAAAATTTACGCATTATACGGTCCACCTAAGTCTGAATTGTAATTAGTTTGACTTCGAAACTTGATTAAAGAAAAAATATTCAATAAAAAATTATCTAACCAAGTGGAAGCATTAGATATCAGAGTTACAATTCTAAATTTGAAAGAATTAGAATTTTATGCTTCATGGAAAATAAATTATGCATTATATGGTGAGCGTCACTCCTTAAAAATACTATTTTATGAAAAAAACTAGTTTTCAAACCTAGAGAAGGAAAAAGAAGTGCAATTTGATTCCAAAAATTTTGAAAAAAAAAATATTTAGAATCTATAGACAAAATTTCACAAAAATCTAGTTTGCATCATCTTCAAAATCCTCATGGTTTAGCCGCTATAGGTGCACGAAAGTGAAGATTTAGTTAGAAAAAAATATTTTAGTGTCCAATTCAAGGCCAAAATTTGTAAACCAGTATTATGGGATCACGCATATATATATGTTATAAGTTTTAAATAGTATAGTATAAGAAGAGACTAAAACATTGCTAGCTATGAACAAAGCCATGTTTTCACTATCGATACTCTTGTTGTAGATTATGTTTCATGTGTTGCTTTGCATGGCGCTTGTTGTCCATTAACATGCCTAAACTATAGGCTTTGAGGTGACCAAATTGCTCTATAAATAGCTGAACCATTTCATTTGAGAGGGACATAGTCTTCCACAATATTATACATCTTTTGCATTACCTTATTCTGCATTATTTCCAACCATACTCTATTTTACATTAAGAGAGAGAAAGGGAGTGAATTTTATTTAGTTTGTGAGGAATTTTTTTTGAGAGGAGTAAGCTATCAACTTGAAAGATAGATTTTATTTGTGACATAATTGAGAACCTTCTTATCAAGCTTCTTGTTGTTGGAAAGGACTGCATCACTGCCATTTGATTGGATAAGTGATAACAGGCATGGGGATCTATTCTTCTTTGTTATTTTACTTTTGAATGATGTGTCTTGCATACATGGTTGAGATGTATTTCCCAGTGTGTGCATTAGATAAATTAGAGTATTTTTAAAAGGAAATTTCAAAGCTTTTATGTTTTTTCATAATGTGTTTTTAAGTACTCCATAATAGGAGATGTGTGTTTATCATAAGTATTATATACTAGACCGTATGGTTGAACATGAAAGACACATATGGTACACTTAGCTAAGATATTGATTTAACTAGGAAAGCTTGTGTTTACTCCTAGGATAGATAATCTAGTATGGGAGGGAGTTTATGTACTTATGTGTAAGTAGGGTTATTCCAAGTATGTAGGTTATCTCTGGGATGATGGACTATCCATTAACAAAAATATCTAGCTTGTTTACTTACTAGTTAGGTAGGTTTATTCCAAGTAGATTAAGATGGTGATAGACTATCTAGGATGATGGACTATCCATTGAAGGAAATACTTATGTGTAGCTTAAGATAGCCTTAAGTCGAATCAGCCTTGAGTAGTGTATGTGATAGATGACTTCATTCAAAGTACTGAATGAGAACTCTTTGGCTAAAGTAGTGTGAATTTTTGAGACTCCACTCTAGATTTTGTGACTATCGAGACTACACTATTAGTTCACCATGATCCAGTATTACATGCTAGATAGAGATTGTGGGATTACAAGTTCTAGTTATGTAGGACACAAAACTATGCACAGTTGGTTGTCATTATCGATTACTCTACCAATCTCTTTATCGAAAGGAAGGGTTATCTATCAAATGATAGATGTGTGAGGGACTACATTATGAGTTTGTGGTTGGTGGAAAAGTGCTTGAGTGATGCTTCTTCTCCATAGCAGACGACAGAAGAGACAAGATTTGAAAGGAAATATCTTGGACCGTCTTACATCTATTTATTTTAAAGCTCATTGGAGCTATGTATGTAAATGTATGTATTCTTGTATTATTGTAACTTGTGAAGTTATTGCAATGAAATGGAATATTTATTGTAATATGATATGACATCTTGTTCGTATAATCTCAATACGAGAAGAAAATTTTATTGCAATTAGATCACTTGTTACCTAATTTATTTGCTTGCAAAGTGTAAATTTAGAAATTTTTACTGCATTGAAGGGTTGGTATTGTTACATGTGGTATTAGAGATACTAGGTTCAACACTAAAACCTATGAGCTCATTACACAACAATGTGTAAACCTTATCAAGATATAATGGTTGAAAAGTTCTTGTTCCACAATGACAAGAGAAAAGAACATAGGGAAGTGAAAAGGAAAATGAGAATTTTTGGAAATTTGTGTAAATTTGGGACTAGTTAAGATTCGTCCCTAGAGTAGGAACTCCTAAACCAACAACTTATGATATTACCCAGAATTGCAAAAGATTATGCAATCAGGTTATGTAGGAAGGTTAGGAAGAATAACCAATATATATATCTTTATACTACATGAAATAGTTATATGACTCTAAAGGAATGAGAAGAAATGAGATAACCTTTTTATAGTAGCAACCTATAGTTGTAAAGAGCCAAGAATTCTTGGATTTAGTGAAAACACTATGAATCTATGTGTATGAAATGTCACCATAAATTAGATTGAAGTAGAGAGTCAACGAAGGAGGTATCCACAAAGTTGGATAACTCTTGACATAAATCTAATTATTGTGTAAAGATAGGATCTTGCAAGAAAAGAGTTAGTACCTAAGAAAAGGGTAAAGACCGAAATGGTCAAAATGAAGTAATCAATGATGTGGACATGGTTTCACCAACCAAAATTGATGAGATTATTGGATTTTTGATTAAAATAAGGAGAAGGAACCCAAACAACCTTGGTATCTCTAATGGTTATGAGAGAATAAGTTACCAAAGAGTTGGAACAAAGACACTTGGAACTGTGATTGTGATAAAGAAGCCTAAAAAGGTAAATTGTATTGATCTAACAAAGGTTTGGAAAGTACAGAGATGGGTTGGAGTATAAGTAAAACTCACCAATGTTCCAATAAAAACCAACATATGTTAGAGGTTCCAAAAAGAAATGGAATACAGTATGACACTATGTGTCAAATCAATAGAATTTGTAAGGAAACAATGTTCTAATTTGAAAGGTACATCAAAAGAAGAGGCTTGTGAGCATGGATATTCCTCCACCAAAAAGGATATTGGAAAGAAAATGAGAATATTAGGGTGCCTCTCAACTTCTAAGTTGTTGATTATTTATTATATCTCTTATTAAAATGATCCAAAATAGTGAATCTATGAAATAAAAATCAATGATGAATCTAACTTTGGGAAAAGTATATTCAAACTATACCATTGAGGTAGGAAAAGGAACTAGAAAGCCAACATCAAGGAATGGAAAATCCTTTCAAAGAAGAAAGTATTGCTAGGAGTTCAACTTTGAGTAGATCGAAAGTTGTGGAAACACTAAGGGGGGAAGGAAGAGAGTGGATTGACTTAGGTTAAGTACCCCACCCAACAAAAAATATAGATATGTTTTCAATTTGGAAGAACTAATGACCTTTTCACAAGTCATGATATCAATTAAGTCATACATTTTGTGACTAATGAGAAAGGAAAAGGTATTGGGATTTTTGGAAAAAAAGATAAATGGAAAGGTCAAGGATTATGACCTATTATCATACCTTATATTTATTTGATTGGAACATCAAATGATATTATCATTGAAGCCATGGAAAAGGATAGGAAAATAATTTGATAATGATAGGGAAGATCATTATCTATGGGATAGACAAGGGAAAATCATTTCCTATGGGACTGGCAATGGAGTATCTATATTACTCATGAATTGGAAGAAAGTGTCTCTACACTCCTATATGCCTTATATGGGAGATTTAGATAACAATGATATATATAAGTAGTAATACTACATATTGTTAAATATATCCATGTCGTAAAGCGAATTGACATTGTAGCTTACTATGCTAAGAGACCTGGGGATGATATGGTTTAGTTATTAAGCCATAGAGATGGTATGAAAGATAAACCATAATGTGACACTATGCAAACACATCAATTATCTTTACTTGATTAATCACTTTATCACTGTAACCTTACTCTTGAATGAAACCCTAGGGTTAGACGAGAAGTTCATTTGATTAAAGAGAGAAACCTTAGGTTAAGTTACCTATTAGGTTGGAATATGTATTGGAATACTCATTAACACCTATAGGTTGGGAATAACTTATTTGGTTGAGTTGAACATTTGGTCTTGATGGGAACATATAGGGGTAGAGTAACCTATTATATCAGACTACTCATTGAATGAGGACTCTATCCTAAGAATTGGAAGGGAATATTGAGATTGAGATTCACCCATGGGAATGTGTAAATCACTTGAGCTTATGATTCTATATGATTGGAAACATAGGTGGGATACCTAGTGATTTAAAGTAGCTACTTGGTTAATTACTTTACACTCTTGAAAGGAAGTGATATTGTTGACAAGACTCTCCTTTGATTGGATCTTATATTAAAAGGGATACACTCTCAAAGGGAAACATCTATTGTTATGTCACGACATCATAGAATTTTCACTTAGCATGAAATATTGGAAATTTTACTGAGTAGAACATTGGGGTTGTTACTTGTGCTCAAATCAGATATACTAAAGTTGGGACTCACCTATGTGATTAAGTGAATCAAAGGAGATAACAAGGAACATTCATGCTTGGTAATTAGGTATGCAATTAAATTTGATATCTTCTAGGGACCAACATGATTGAATGAGGATTAATACTCAAAATTAGTACCAATTCTTATCGAGAAAATTAGATTGAGTTAAAAGATGAATTGCAGATCTTTGTAAATAATCCTAGGATGGAAGAAATCCAAGTTGTGGATGTCCTAAAATAAAGGAGATTTATCTTCGCAAAACTCCTAACCATTATTACTTGGGAACTAAAGGAGGCGTGAGATCACAAAATAGGTTTTCACTTAGTCAAAGAATAGACTATTATTGGATATAAAAGAACCTATGTACCCAAAATTTTAGAAGATTCAAGAATGAAATGAGGAAATTAATGTTAGAACTTTAGGACATTGGAACAACAAAGTGAATTGTTGGATGAGGATCCACTACAAATTGGGAAAAGATAGAGTAAGAGGTTGCATGAAATGTGGCAAGATAATGTCTAGTATGCCAAGAAATGAAGACCATATGTCATCATCAGAAGGGGGTGATCCCACAATACTGGTTTACAATTTTTGGCCAAATTAGACATTGAACTATTTTTTTCTAACTAAATCTTCACTTTCGAGCACCTATAGCGGCTAAATCGTGAGGAATTTGAAGATGATTCAAACTAGTGATTTGTGACATTTCGTTTGTAGATTCTAAATATATTTTTTTTCAAAAATTTTGGAATTAGATTGCACTTCTTTTTCCATCTCCTTTGAAAACTAGTTTTTTCAGCAAACACCATTTTTAAGGAGTGATGCTCACTGTATACAACATAACTTTCTTCCATGAAGGATAAAATTATAATTTTTTCAAATTTAGATTTCTAACTATGATATCTAGTGCTTTCATTTGGTTTCATAGTGTTTTATTGAATATTTTTTCCTTAATCAAGTTTCTAAGTCAAACCAATTACAATTTAGACATAGGTGGACCGTATACTACATAAATTTTTGTATGTATCAAAATTCAATTTTTTTTGGTTGGATCAAAGACTTCAATATCTAGTGCATTGATATTTTTCATTTTTTTTTGATAATTTGCTATTTTTCCACATGTGCAGAATAGAGAGCTTGATTTTCAGTGAAAAACCTATGTTTAATCAAACTAAAAAAACAAATACATAATAAAACCAAAACATATTAAAATTATATTCATTGAATAGCTCGTTTCGAGGACTACCATCATCCAATTGGGTGTTTGAAATCTCCATTTTCATTCTCAACTCGAGCTTCAAAGGGAAAAATTCTAGAGATTTTTTGGTGCTAGAGGGGGAGAAGGGGAGAAAAGGGGGGTTCTAGCAAACTGAGGTTTTCTCTAGAACTAGGGGGTTCACTTGAACCCCCTTGGTTCTAGAGAACCCCCCTTTAATGCAATTAAAAAATAAACCCATTAAAGGGGGGTTCACTCAAACCCCCTAGTTCTAGTGAACCCCTCGGTTCTATCAAACCCTTTAAGGGGTTCTAGCGAACCCTCCTAGTTTTATCAAACCCCCTAAAGTTTTTTCCATCTGAAAATGTATTTATCCTTCCTCAATGGAATTGTAAACCAGTTTTGCGGGTTTACCCAAGGACATGTATACTCTCTTAAGATTCTAGAGGGAAAGTGGTAGAACAAAAGATAAATCAATTGATATGAAACTAACATAATATTCTAGTGGACAAACTCACCAAAGTAACCAACACTATTTGCAAAATTGACTTAT
Source organism: Sequoia sempervirens (assembly GCA_007258455.2). Taxonomy (NCBI): domain Eukaryota; kingdom Viridiplantae; phylum Streptophyta; class Pinopsida; order Cupressales; family Cupressaceae; genus Sequoia; species Sequoia sempervirens. The sequence goes on from VDFB02379711.1 coordinate 260,359,048, forward strand.
AGGATTTCAGTCCTAAATGATATATTGTGGGAAGTAGTTGCTTTGTATTCCTGAGAAGGTTATCTCAATTATGAGCAAGCAAATAATGATAGGGTTGTGTAAACCATGATCATACTATGAGACATTCAATTGAATGAATGCACAATATATTATTATAGCCCAAATAGGGAAAAATGGTAGATGAAATATTGAATGATTTATAAACTTCTAACATTGAAGTTTGGACCATTATATGGAAGGAAAGGTTAGAAACTCTACTAGGCTGAAATGGGCTTAAAAATAGAGTTAACCATTGACTTGATAGATTGTCAAAAAGGAGTAATAGATCAAAGTGATCGATGAAACTTTGTCGATACAAAGCTTAAGTATGAAGCAATATCAGAATTTGACAAGTGTCCAAGAGCAATGTTATGCTCAAGATAGACAAGTAAGCAAGAACAATTACTTTATGGTAAGGAAAATGGATGTGTAAGTGACAGACGGACTCGGTTTATGAGTTGTCCAAAAGTGTAATTACCAAAGGGAAAGGATAATTACCAAAGGGAAAGGATGGGACCCATGATGTAGTGCGCAATAAATCACTATTCCTTTTCTATTTGGTTTATACTAAGGATAAATTCATAGGCCAATGATTTTTGATCACTATGTTTTAGGTGTCATGTATAGTTACTGTTGTATCTAGGATGTGTATTTATGATAATATAATAAAACTCTTTGGGAGAGAAAGTATGTATGAGGCATATGAGATTGCCCTATGTGATAGCAAGGGAACTTGATGCAAGGTCCAGGAAGGACAAGCTTGTAAGGTTGGATGCTACATAGGATGAATGTTTATAAATCTTACTGATTTTGAGAATGGTAAGTAAAACTTTATTTAACTTTATTTGTATGTTAAAGTGCTATAGATCATTGGGGACAATGATTCACAAGGGCGGAGTATGTTTTTGATTAAGGTAAAAGAAGGTTTTGAAGGGACCCAAAACCCTTTACAACCAAAAATAGAGCTACAAAAAGAACAACCTACAGCTAGCCAAAAACTAACCCCCAAACAAGACCCTTCAAGATTTACATTTAGAACTACTCTTGTGGGAGTGGAGAGTCATGTCAAAATAAGGCTTAAAGAATTTTTCTTTCTTTCCCTTTACAGTAATCCAACCTTCTTCCATTTGCGTTGCCTTAGCATGCCAAGCCAACACACTATTATCCTGAAGAAGAGTGCCTACAACCACTATCTCAGAGATTTCATCAGTATTCCTTCTTGCAGGCATTGACTTATCAGAAAAACCATCAAAAATGATAGTTGGAGAGCTATCACCAGAAATGGCAGCTAGAGACCCATCCTCTCGCTCTTTTGGGGTTTCAACATGATAATCTTTCTTAGCATCAGCTACTCCCTCATTTGAGACATTCGGAGAGGATGCCCCAAGACCCCGTGATTCTGACACAACCACCTCAGAAAAAATCCTATGTTGTTCAGATTTCTTCTCAACCATATAATGTTGTTGAGAGGCACCTTTCCACCATGTAGCCATCATTGCTTTTTTCTCAAATCCACATTGTGTAGTAGCATGACCTATTTTAGAACATCTTCTACATTGGAAAGGAATCCCTTCATAGTCCAAAGATTGGACCCAAGAACCCTTAGAAGATTTAAGTAAAATCTCAGTAGGCAGCCCTTTTGAAACATCCATTTCAACCAATATATGGGAAAAGGTGGAGTGAAAAATATCAGAGGATTCATCATCCACCAACAAAAAATATCCAAGGGCTTCACCCACTTCTTCTAAAAGAGAATCAACCCATAAATGCAGGGGGAGATTAGGTAACCGAACCCAAATTGGGATCTTATTGAACGTTTCAGAAGAAGGGTTGAAATCAGAATGCCAAGGCTTAATCATCAACAAAAATCTATCCTCCCAACAAAAATGATCACAAGGGGGGGAGCATGTTACACCCCAATTGTGTAATTACTATTTACTATTACTATGTAGGGTAAAATGTGAATGTAATGTGAATTCTAGAGATGGATAAATTGTGCTCGTATCATGTTATCAATGTGAATGTTATCTAATTTGATGTTATATTAGTTGATGTTATTTCATGGGGAAATACTACATATATGTGAATAGATGGTTATTGAATTATTATTCTAACATTGGAAATGTTTATACTACATCTGTTGTGAACAACTGACTACCATGGGCATGTGTTAGTGGATGCCAGTATATGTTCCATTCCTCCAAGTGGAGGGGAAGTATCACTTGGGAGAAGATCTTAGTCAGGTAACTTATAAAAGTAAACTATTTGTGTATACACACACCACAATAGTTTTGTTGAGTCTAGACATAGAAGTGGGAAGTTGGTAAGTCATCCCTAGTTTGAAATATCTACACTAGTAAAGGTCTTGTTTACTATCAAGTACATCGTTGGGTGATGTTTATCTGTTTAAGCTTTTGAGAATTTCCTTATTTTACTGTGCTTGATTGCATGATTGAATGAGTATTATACGCCTGGATATACACACACACACACATAAGCTCATTAATGCTTGTATAGAGGGGTGTATATATATATATATAGTTAGGAGAATATTTACTCATCGTGTTCATTCATCTATCAAATATATATATGCTTGATACATATATAGGATAATTTATAGTATGATGCCATCATATATTGATAAAACATACATACATATAGGTGTTGATATATGTTCTACCCTAGAACATATATGTATCAAGTATATGTGAACGTTAGTGTGGTCGTGTCCTTTCTGTATATTGAATGTATATAGCTTGTTGACATAGGATAAATGTACATATATATGTTCATATATACATATAAATATATATAAGTAAAGCATTGATGCTATGAGGTGATATATATATATACACATGTATGAATATATGGACCTATTTATGAGTGATATCACATAACTGTTTATATATATATATAAATGATTAGCAATTCATACAAGAAAAATATTTGAGGAATATATATATATATGTTATAAGTTCTAAACATCATAGTATAAGAAGAGATTAAAGCATTGTCAACTATGAGCAAAGCCATGTTTTGATTGCATATACTCTTTATACAAAGCGCATACATATGCACATAGAATAGTGTATGGCTTTGAAATTTAAAGTAAGTAAATGCTATGGTACGATACTTATTTAAAACACATCCAAGTCCATATTCATTATGCTATCTCAACATGTGGAGTGGAATTTTTCAATCAAAGCTATGGCACAGTCCATGATGAGGTTAATGTTTTCAAATTAGACTATGAGAGGGCACAAATTTAGTGCACAACTGTAGCTAATATAATGGTGACTGACCATGGTATTAAAGGTTGATTGTAGTTGATAATGACTATGAAATTGGAGGTCGATTATCGTCATCATTGACTATGTTTAATGAGGTCAATTTAATAGCTTATGACTATTTGTGTAAACCAATTATCATTATGGATGACATGAGATATAAGTCATTGCATTGCATTTGATATTGCTATCTATGATAAGCTTGACTTGGTCAACACCATTAGTAAAACCAACCTTGACTTTATCTAACGTATTTATCTACTCAAGTCAATTCATCCTCTAAATGGATTAATGAATACTTTTTGTCATAAAATGGAGTTGACTAATTCTTTTGGTAGTTAAACCATGCTAAATAAGGTGTGAGAATGGGAAATGGCACCACCTTTGAATCTAAGTTGTCGTAGATGTCTTTTCACTATACAATTCAAATTAAGCATATGTTGATTGAGTAAGTCTTTAAATTGTTGTCACTAAATAAGTTGACCCATAGGTGATTATTCTGAGTATTAGCTTAAGAAATCACCACCTTTCTGATATGTTTCATGTGTTGCTTTGCATGGAGCTTGCTATCCATTAACATGCCTAAACTATAGGCTTTGAGGTGACCAAGTTGCTCTATAAATAGCCGAACCATTTCATTTGAGAGGGACACATTCTTCCATAAGATTAAACATCTTTTGCATTACCTTATTTTGCATTATTTCCAACCATACTCTATGTTACATTGAGAGAGAGACAAGGAGTGAATTTTATTTAATTTGTGAGGAAGCTATTTTTGAGAGGATTAAGCTATCAACTTGAGAGATAGATTTTATTTATGAAATAATTGAGAAGTTGATTATCAAGCTTTCTATTGTTGGAAAGGATTACATTGCTGCCATTTGATTGGATAAGTGATAACATGCATGGGGATCTCTTCTTCTTTGTTATTTTACTTTTGAATGATGTGTCTTGCATGAATGGTTGAGATGTCTTTCCTAGTGTGTGCATTAGAGAAATTAGAGTATTTTGAAAAGGAAATTGAAGCTTTTATATTGTTTTCATAATATTTTTTTAAGTACTCCATAGTAGGAGATGGGTGTTTATCATAAGTATTATATACTAGGTATGATTGAACATAAAAGGCACATATGGTATGTACTTAGCTCTAAGTTATTGATTTAACTAGGAAAGATTGTGTTTACTCCTAGGATAGATAATCCAGGATGGGAGGGAGTTTGTGTACTTATGTGTAAGTAGGGTTATTCCAAGTATGGAGGTTATCTTTGGGATGATGGGCTATCCATTGAAGGAAATACCTAGCTTATGTACTTACTAGTTAAGTAGGTTTATTCCAAATAGATTAATATGGTGATAGGTTATCTAGGATGATGAACTTTCCATTGAAGGAAATACCTATGTGTAGCTTAAGATAGCCTTAAGTCAAATCGACTTTGAGTAGTGTATGTGATAGATGACTTCAATCGAAGTACTGAATGAGAACTCTTTGGCCAAAGTAGTGTGAATGTCCAAGACTCTACTCTAGATTGTGTGACTACTAAAACTACACATTCAATTCACCGTGATCTAGTATTACATTCTAGACAGAGATTGTGGGATTACAATTTCTAGTTATGTAGGACACAACACCATGCTTAGTTGGTTGTTGTTATTGGTTACTCTACCAATCTCTTCGTCAAAAGGAAGGGCCACCTATCAAATGATAGATGTGTGGGGGACCGCATTATGAGTTCATGGTTGGTGGAAAAGTGCTTAAGTGATGCTTCTCCTCCATAGCAAGTGACAAAAGAACCAATATTTGAAAGGAAGGTTTTTGGACTATCTTATAGCTATTTGTTCTAAAGCTCATTGGAGATATGTATGTAAATGTATGTATTCTTGTATTATTGTAACTTGTGAAGTTATTGTAATGAAATGGGATCTTTATTGTAATAGGATATGACATCTTGTTCGTACAATCTTAATAAAAGAAAGAAAAAATTTATTGCAATGACTTGTTACCTAATATATTTGGTCGTAAAGTGTAAATTTAAATTTTTTTTACTGCATTGAAGGGTTGGTATTGTTACAAATACATTTATAATTTTTTAATTTAAGATTATATGTAATCCTTTTCATTTATTGTAAGAAAGTATAATTTAATTTCATATAATTTATATTCTCTTTTACTTGAAAATGTAAAAGTTATATTTAAGGCTTCCTTAATATTATAGATTAATAACTTCATATTTCCATTTTTACTACAACTAAAATTTTAAATATGTTTGAAACCAAACCAACCATTGATTTCTCTATATCTTTCTTTTCAATGATAGTCATATATTCTAGTTGTAAAATATGACCAAAATCTCTTATGTCCCCATCACCTCTAATGTTATTATATGTTCAAAGACAATATTTAATAATAAAAATGGTATTTAGATATAAGATGTTAATATAAATATGCACTATTTATGTTTTCTTTATTATCTATTTGAAGTTTACTATTATTAGTAAAAATAATTGGAGAGAAATTTTATCTTTTCTTTCTAAAAATAATTAATAAAAATAACTAAAAATGTGAAAAGACAATTACTAAGCCAATAGGTTACATATAGTGTGAGATTTGAAGATGAAACAAGTCTCACACCTGCAAACCATTGTTGACTAATCATGAAATAGGTTTTAGCTGTGTTTTGATGTTAAACCAATTGCCATTTAATGGTAAAAGACTCCAAAATCCTACTTATATCACGTAAAGAAAAATAAATAATGATTTTCTAACTAAATGGAAACTTTCTATTTCTATTTGTACTATTTTTCATATTGGGGAAAACATATTTTGATGGGATCTAGAACCCATAACAACCAAAAATCCAAACTTAAAAAAGCCAAAAAGACCAGATTGCAGAAAAGACAGCCTGCAGTCAACAAAAAACCAGCTCACAGACAAACACCATTAGGTTTTACAATTAGAGTTTCGTTTGTTGGAGCAAAGAGTCATATCGAAAGAAGGCCCAGAGGGTTTAGATTTTTTTCCAATAACAGTAGTCCAACCTTCTTCAACTTGTGCTACCTTAGCCTGCCAAGCCAGCCCATCAATTTCCTGAGGATGAAAATCTGTAGCCCGAGAGGTAACATCAAAGTTCACCTAAACAGGTGTGGAAATAACTAGAGAGCAACCAGAGATGGGAAACGAAGCACCATCTATTTGTACTATTTTTTCCATTTGATGACAACTTTCTTTTCATTTGCATTGTTTTATGTTTTAAATCTATATGCAAATATTTAAAAATCAGATAATACTTAATTTCTTTAAGGAAAAAACCTAGACTTGCCTAAGTTTATTTCATTCAATTATTTAGCACTTATTATTAATTGTTTAGTCTAGTCACATACAACTAGAATTTGTGGCACATGACACCCATACAAACCCATGCACAAACACTACTCTCTAATATATCAACATACATATAGTTTTCTATCTGCTTAATCCTTGAACCACTTTTAGATGTAAGTGCTAGTATAAAACACTATTATGTAAGACGATCTAATAAATCATTATTGACTTTAAATTAAATTAATACAAATATACTAATTATTTATATGTTTATTGATAAATAAAGTTATAATATAATAATTATGTTAAGAAGTATAATTATATTAGAAAATAACAATTAAAAAATTGTAATAAAAGTAAATAAATAATAAAATAAATTTAAAATAAATTGATGACATTTATATCATATATATTATTAAAATAAATAAATTATTATTGTAAAAAACTATTATGATTATTATTATTAATTTTAAAATATTTTAAATTTAAACAAAAACTTATAATATATTTTATAAAATTAATTAAAAAATAATTAAATAAAAATATTACTTCAAAATTTTGGATGGGAGTTATAAATATATTATTTTAACCAAAAATACATATTAGCTTTAATAAGATGAATTGTAAATTACAAATATTAAATATTATAATCAAATAGGATAATTCTAGGGTATATAAAAGTTTCCTAAACAACTATTTGAAAAATAAATATATATAAAATAATTTAAAATTCTATTTTAGCTCATATTGTTGATGAAGGATCTTCGACAATTAACTGGTTTCACTTTCATCCGGGGATGAAACTAATATGCCGCTGGATCCTCTGCCTGGTGTCAATAGACTCTGCATGGACAGATGACCATCTAAATTGCCATACACTGTGCCATACACAATCTGTTCTAGTATGCCTTCCACCTCTCTCATTGTTGGTCTTTCCCTAGGGCTATATCGGGTGCATTGCAGTCCCATTCCAATCAAATTAGCCAGCCATCTGTCCGGCTCTGTGGATTCAACGGACCCCGCCACACGCAACTCATCACCTACCATTTCTCTGTCCACCACTTTCTCCAGTGCTTCGGGGAACGCCGTTCTCACCCAATTGGGCAAAGTATTGTTTCCTGTGAACATATCATCGGTGGGCCTCTTTCTTGTCACCAACTCCAGGATGAGCACTCCAAAACTGTAAACATCGCTCTTGGTCGTCACTTGTGTCCCCAGTCCATATTCTACAGTAGATCGTAGCATTTCATTGTTGATATTAACAATACATCCATAATGTAACTAATAAAGTGGAAAAAGTAAAGATACAAATAAAAAAATCTAGCACAGGTTTGGACTTACATAATGCGAAGAAATTTACCTGGAGCGAGATAGCCTACTGTTCCCTTCAACCTAGATGTGCTGCTGCTTGCATAATCGCTGGAAGTCATTAGACGGGCAATCCCAAAATCAGCGACATGGGCTGTCATGTTTTCATCCATTAAAACATTTGAGGGTTTCAAGTCACAGTGAACAACAGGAGGAGAACAATCATGGTGTAAATATGCCATCGCGTGTGCCACATCTAGTGCGATGTTCAATATCATTTTTAAACTTAACCTGCAATCCTGGTGCAGCTGTTGTTCGAGGCTTCCCTTTGACATGAACTGGAGTACCAGAGCTCTGAATTCCGGTGTTGAGCAACAGGACAAGACCTTGACCAGATTGCGGTGTCTGATTTTACTCAGTATTCTGCACTCTTTGTAAAAATTCCTGTATGAATTTTGAGGGTCCTGATCGAATACCTTAACAGCCACGAATGTATTATCAGATAGCAGTCCTCGGTAAACCGACCCGAAGCTACCCGCCCCTAGCAAATTAGCGGCATTAAATCTTTCCGTTGCTTTGTGAAGCTCCTGGCTAGAAATTTGCAAGAAACCTCTTCCCAATGAACGATTTGTGAATGGTTCTCTTTTGGTCTTTCTGAAGAAGATGCAAAATACTCCCAAAATGCAAGACAATGCCAAAAGTGTGCCAACCGAAACAACAGTGACAACCTTCCTGTTAAATCCATTTGAACGGATCCTAGCAGAGCTTGTGCAATTTGGTAAATTCAACCAGCCTGAGACTGCACATAATCCAGGGTTTCTCAAAAATGATGTTGCGCTAAGATTTCTGAAAGCTCCTTGATTGGGAACTGATCCATTCAAGTTGTTGTAGGAGAAATTCAGAAGGCGGAGCATAGTGAGATTTGCAATAGAGTGTGGCACTTGTCCTGATAGTTTATTGAAGGATAAGTCAATGACCTCAAGGCTTTTGAGGTGTCCTATTGACGTTGGCACTATTCCATTTAATTTGTTTTTGGCAAGGTTCAGGTATTGCAGTCCCACGCAACTGCCAATATCACCAGGGATGGGTCCTGAGAGTTTATTAGTAGAGATATCTATGGCTTGGATAAGTTGCATTACTCCCAGTGAAGGCAATCTTCCTGTCAATAAATTGTGTGATAAATTGAGGTAGAAGGCCAGTGAATGGAGGGTTGAGATCTGCATAGGCATATTTCCGATAAGGCTGTTGTGTGAGAGTTCAATCATCTCCAGACGAAAACATTGACCAATCGCATCTGGTATCCTACCTGTTAGCTCATTACAACTGAGATCCAGTTGTCTCAGCTGTTGGAGACTGCCAATTGAAGAAGGAATTTCTCCAGAGATATTATTTAGCCCTAGCCATAGATATTCTAAATTTACCATCTTGCTAATTTTAGGCGGAATGCTGCCTTGCAATTTGTTGAAGCTCAAGTCCAACCATTGCAGATTCTTCAGACGGCTTAGTGCTTGCGGAATTTCGCCAATTACATTGTTATTGTTGAGAGAAAGAATGCTCAACCCAGTAAGGTTGCCAATTTCCTCCGGTATATTGCCAGTTATATTGTTGCTACTCAAGTACAGTTTTAATAGGCCAGGAGGGAGTTTTCCTATGTCCCCCGACAAAGTGCCACTGAAATTATTTTGAGAGAGATCGAGATCTCTGAGATTGGAGCAGTTGGTAAAAATATCCAAAACAGATATTTTGGTGGAGCTTCCACACGACAAATTATTACCGGTTAGATACAGTCTTTTCAGAACAGTTAGCATTCCCAATTCTTGAGGCAACACCCCACTTAGCCGATTGCCACCAAGATCAACAACTAAGAGCTGCGAACAATTTCCCAAAGACTTTGGGATCTCTCCACTGAATAGATTTCCTCCCACAGTAAGAAATTGTAAGTTAGTGAGCTTGATGCCAATCTCTACCGGAATGGTGCCCTTGAACCTGTTGAGTACAAGATTAATCACCCGTAGTTGTGTACAATTTAAGAGAAAAGAAAAAACATCTCCGTGGAAGTGGTTAACACCAAACCCAAGATATTGTAGGCGACCCAGCATCCCTATCTCTCGGGGTATCACGCCGCTCATATTATTATAACCTGTGAAAAGAACGTAGAGCGCGGAACAATTCCCTATAGATTTAGGGAGGCTGCCGCTTAGATTATTGCGGTCCATAGAAATCTCTTGCAATTTGGGCAGGTTAAAGCCTATGTCCATTGGAATTGGTCCCTCAAGCATATTCCTGCTAAGCGACAAGTAACGCAATCTTGTGCAGTTACTCAGAGACCTGGGAATTTCTCCCGAAAACCGGTTGCTTTCCAGGTTCAGTACTCTTAAATCCCTGAGAGCACCGAGTTTTGAGGGGATCCGTCCAGTTAGAAGGTTCCAACCAAGATCTAAGATTTTGAGCGCAGAACAGTTCGTCAACTGTTGTGGGATGAAACCTGTCAAATTATTTGGACCAAGCATGAGTCTTTCCAAGTTGTGCAACGAACTCAACTCTGCGGGAATGGGGCCAGACAAATAATTATTAGAGAGGTCGAGAGTTGTAAGAAAGGACATGTTGCCCATATGAGGGGGAATCTGGCCATTCAGCGCCTTGTACTTCAGAACCACACTCACAACCCGTTCTTTGTCATCACAGGTTATTCCAGTCCAATTGCAAACATAATTTCCAGCTACCCAATTAGACAGAGAAAAAGTTGGATCTATTTTCACAGACATTTTTAACTGGAGCAAAACTTGTTCGTCGATCTGCTTCTGACGTTGGAAATTATTGAATGAAAGTGCGGGCAACACAAAAGTAAAGAAGAGTTGGAAAAAGATGAACCGACCTTTACAATCTAGGCGCTCTTGCAATCCCATCGTCATGTCTGATAGTCCGAATGCAAATGAAATAATGTGCTTTTGCATATGGCGAGGAAGAAATAGTTGAGAGAAATGTGAAAAGTAGAGTGCGGAGGATGAGAAACTTGTAGGCATGTTTCAATTGTAAGTTTGGAAGATACGAAGTCGTGAAAAGTAATAAAAAAAAAAAGGTGGGCCGGCTCCTCTGGTTTATCCGCAATGTAGTGATTGCTTTCAATGGTGAAAATAAGCCTATTGTGTCTGTTGGACCCCGCATAGTGTCGTCTTAGAATATTATGTTTCTTATTGTATGCTTACAAGCATTTTAATCGAATTTTCGAGAGCGCATTTTCTTAAAAGTATACATTTAAAGAATTCAATTTCTTAAGCACATTTCTACTCAACCATTTATTCAAGAATATAGTTTTCATAATTATTCATAAATTATTATAATTATTTTTTAATAAAGCATTATAAAATTATTATATTATATTATGATTAATATTCATTACAATATAAATATGAAAACATATATCATTAATTACTAATTTCAAAAATTATTTTATCCATATAACATATTGTTATATCTATAATACAATTATAGAATTTGTATACAAGACATATGCAATATATCAAATATTTCACTATAACTTGATAAAAAATACATTCAATCAATAATACTTCAACTATTTGAAGCATAAGCAATAAAATTCAATACAAACATTTACAACAAGTATCTCATCTTTGATTTATCACTTGAGCTAATACAAGTCCTTTGAAATATTTTAATTTTGGAGGAATGATGCAAGATGACTTTTCCATGTGAAGGAACATCACATATCTACCCCTTTCATATAATCCATTGTGTTACCAAAAAAAAGGGGACTGCTGTCAATATCCAATTGACACATGGAGCAAGAGACTTAAACACATAGAATTAATATGACTTATTAGACACATCACAAATACACATAGTGATGAAATTGCAAAAGGGAAGAAAATGCATAATCCTATTATATTGACAACTTCCTCTTACATTGATCATTATTGATTAATCCATTTCATAATAAGTGCAACCAATTGAAATGTGGGAGGCTAATACATCCTATACTACACCATATATCCTCCCTTTTCTAGGTTCATTGTCATTGAGATGATGTGTGAAGCCTCCCTTACTACTTGATATGATATTAAATTTCTCATGAAAATCACTAATTAAAAGATACATACACACATAATACATATCCAATCCCTCTTGAAACAACTCTAGTAGGACCCACTAGATACTTTTTTACTATTGAATTGGATAGATCTTAACATTCATTGCCTATGTGCTATTAACTAAAATATATCACAACCATAATATAGTGGTTATCACTACACACCTATCACCTAAATGAAATTAGTGAAAGGTATCTAAACTCTTGATATGTTTGATTACTTTTACTCATGGAACCCACTCCTTAACTTCAATTTTGGAAGTTATCGATAATCTTACTTACCAATTGAATTATAGGTTTTCAATAGATCAATGAGCACCTCAAGAATAGGATGCACTATATTTGTGATAATTTTTTCTCTACCTATGAACCTTCGTAATGTCCTAATTTATCCTCATTGATAATACCATATCAAATGGCTTTTATATCTAGTTTAGCACAGTTTTATTATTCTATATATTTTTTATTATTTTGTAACATAATATTATTTTATTAACTATAGAATTCTATTACTATATCAATGGTCTAAAAGGAATTTTGGAATTAAATAAAAAATTATATGATATTTATATAATAATAAACAATTAATTAGACATTAAACAATATTTCAAACATATAATACGAGTATACTAATTAAAAATATATATTTACAATTATACAAGTAGTGCAATCTTGGGTAGTTACTTAGACTTGGAAATCTATCCTCAAAGCCAATTTCTTCAGTTTGAATACTCTTAAATCTTGAAAGCGCCGAATTTAGAGGCAACTCGACTAGTTAGAAGGTTCCCATCAAGACAAGAGATATTGAGTGTAGAACAATTTACCAACTAGTGTGTATTGTCTATCTAGTAGTATAGATCCACATTTGATCATATTTATTAGTTAATTGAAATTCATAATATAAAAATATTTTTAATTTTTAATAAATATGATCAGATGTACTTCCATACTTGCCTAACTCTTGTGGAATGATACTTGTCAAATTACTTGCACTAAGCCTTAATCTTTCCAAGATCCTCAACAAAAAAATAAAATCTATTTTCATAGATATTTTTATTTGAAACAAAGTTTGTGCACCATTTTGTTTTTTTTATGTTGTAATTGCACACTAACATGTCCATCTTTGCAAAAAACTATCTAAAATATGTCGAGAGATATCTTTCTCGAGGCACCTTTTCATTTATATATGACAAATTAATTAAAAATAAATGCTTTAAGAAAAAAATCTCTTAGTATATTTTAATTTTTTTTTTTAAATATCAATATACTAATTAATAAAACATATTAAAAATATAGTAAAAAAATCTTCACCTAATAATATTATAGATTTAATAAAAACTTAAATCGATTATATTTCAAAAACATTAATATTAAATTTCAAAAATAACTATCAAGAACACATGTTTGGACAATGGATACGTGTAAAATAAGCTCCCAACTTAGACTTAATAACTCATTATTGTGTACTAGTGTTGACATGCATTCATGAACATATCATTCAACTCTGCAATTGATTCGTTTTTTTGGCTCTTGTGCAGCCTACTTCTTAGCCAAATATTGACTAACTTGCAAATGTAACATGGCCAAATAGTACGAAAAGATTATATGATTAGAGGAAATAATAAATAATGTTGAGGAACTTCGGGGAGCCTCGTCCCCTACGTTTATATTTTCTCGCCCTGTAAGTAGCTCTTCCTGATGATCAACGTGAGAGACAAAATGTAGAATATTAATTGGCAGTTGTCGGCCAAATACCTAATAACACCATCGTTTAGAAGGTGCAATCAGCTAAAATTAGTCAGTCGTACACGTTTTGGTGCCTTTCCAAGCGTTCAAGTCGTTGGCAAGTTTTCTTCCTCAGGATAGGGACTCAGGATAGCGAGCGAAAAGCACTGAAAATCCTCGATAGCGGTTCAGGTGGGGTCAGCGTTCCGGATAACGGGCTCAGGAGAGTTTGGAGGTTTGTGCGGGATAGCGGGGAGAAGCAGTAAAAGGGCAGAGCGTGGTCAAACCGGCAGCCAGCAACAATCGTCTTTCGCCTGGTTTGGAGGAAAATCAACAATATTAAAGTCAGCCCGGTGAAAGCAAAGATTCGCCTTGTCTTCTTCGCAAACAGATTAGGTGTGGGTCCTGCCTCTCTCTTTTCCCTGTTGGTTCTTTGTTTTTTTCAGTTCCTTGTCTCTCTTTTGCAAAGTAAAAACCGGGGGTGTGAAAACTATAGTGGTTAATGCGCGGTAAACCATGGTTAAGCAATCAGTAAACTCTCAAGCTATCACATTGAGGGAAAGTCAAGGGACTGCAGGGGAAATAGCTCCCTTTTCAATAGAAAATGCACGTTCATGGAATCTAGGGCTTGTAGGGTTGCATCGGGTGGCTGTGAGTCAATATACAGTCCCCAAATGCAAATAGCTACCTCTTGGGTAAGGAGGCTTTACCAGGAAGGTATACATATCCCTGGGATCACTCGTTACAAGCTACAAAAGGGCCTGCAATCTCACTCTTAAGCTCTCAAGCAAATGATTTAATCAGGCCTTGGAATCCCTTTTGCCCAGAGGTCCCTCAAGTTTTTTCAACTGGCACAAAGGAGAAGTTGGTGTTTGTGAATGTAAAGCAGTATAAAGGGATTTTAAGGCGTAGGCAAAACAAATAGCTGAAACTGTCACAAAAGAAAAAACTCATCATGATTTTACCAAAAGGTAAAAACAATGCAAGTGTCACTACTAACATGCCCCATTTAATAGATGACCAAACAACACAAGGGGAAGCTAAAGGTAAAAAGAGGGAGATTCTGTCATCTCAAGTGGCCCCAAGGCCAATCCAAAGCATAACAGAAAGTTTTACAATAAGCAAAGGGGATGGAGCAGAAAATCCCCATGACAATTTGGACTCCTACAGTCCAACAACCACTCCTCTGCTGTGGCCATCAGAGCTCTGTGTAAATGAGCTCATGAACATGAAAAATAGGGTTGAACTCTTAGAAATGAAAGGGCATTGTGATGATTCCAGGCTAAAAGAAAGACTAGAAGCCAATTGGAATCATGCAAGGGAAAACAAGCCGCTTATGGAGCAAGTAATAAGCTTGCAAAGTAGGATGGAAAGAGGCCAAGAAGAGCTGGTCACTTTAAAGCAAGATTTAGAACAAGCAAAAACAACAAAAATAAAATAAAATCATGGGCAATGTTGGGAAATGACACAACACAATTAGAAGCGATCCAATCAACAATTTCAGACATGGTAACAAGTGAAAGTAAGCTAAAGGATCAAATAGAAGAGGCCAAATCTTGGGCACAAGTCATAAGTGGATCATCAACCACACAAAATGAAATCATCGGGAAACACATAAAGATGCAATTAAGAGAAAAAAAAGTCAAGAGAGACAAAGCTAGAAACATCATCATCAAAGGTTTGAAGGACTTCAAGGAAAAGGAGAGGACTGATATTTTAGCAAGGGACTTTCTCAAGGACCAGCTAAAATGGGTAGGAAAAATTCAACAGACAAACAAGATTGGAAAGAAAACAAAGGTAGGGAGGGATAGACACATAAGGGTTGTCTTAGGTAGCATGGAAGACAAGAATGCAATCCTAAAGAATAGAGGGTCCCTTAGAGGTACTCAAATCTACTTGGATGAAGACCTAACTTTCGATCAACAAGAAAAGTGAAGGAAGGAGTGGGTGAAAGTGAAATTAGCAAGGGATGATGGAAAATGGGCATGGTTGAAAAATGGGAAAGCTCAAATTAGCGAGCAATCATCACACAATAAAGAGGGATTTGGGGCCCCACGAGAGTATTTGCACATAGTAAGTTGGAATTGTAGGGGTTACCCGTGGAGAAGAGGACCGGGGTTGGGGCCCATAGCAGAAGGGAAATACATTATCATTCTTATAGAAACTCATGAGCATGATGGTTGCAAAGTTTCAGATTTTGAAGGGTATGTTAAAATCTCAGTGTGGAATGAAGGGACTGAAACAGGTAAGGGGCATGGAGGGATTACAGTCCTAATAAAAGAAGCTTGGGGAGAGATGATAAAAGTTGAAAAAATGGATCCAAACAAGAAGTTTATATGGCTAAAAATAATAGAAAATGGGCAATAATTTGGCTTGCTCCGTGTTATTTTGCTCCTAAAAACTCAAAGGTCTACAAGAAGAGAAAGATGGATAATGAAGACCCATTTGTAGCTTTAAAAAAGGACATTTCTATTTTTAGTTGTTCAGGGGAAATAGTGCTAATGGGGGACTTTAATGCAAGGACAACCAACAATCAGTCCATTCAGTTGGGCAGCAGTGGGGGGGAAGACAACAACCCTCTTTGGCTTGAGGAGGTGGAGGCTCAGCCTTGGGAAAGGACCTCACAAGATGGTAGTGGGGGTGTGTCACACTTTGGAGTGGAGCTACTTGGTTTAAGTAGCTTATATGGTGTGGTAATTTGTAATGGTATGAAAATGTGGCTAGAGTTAGGCGGTATCATTTGCAAAACCTACAATGGGCAAAGTGTGGTGGATTATGTGTTATGTTCCCAAAATTTTGTCTCTAGGTTGCTAGAGTTCAATATTGGGTGCTACCCTATTGGTCTAAACTCTGATCATATGCCTCTTCTTGTTAAATTTAACATTCATGATGGCAACCAACAAGATGGAAAAACTCAGTACTCTCATAAGAAGGCTCATTCACAAGGTAAAATCTGTGTGAATCATGAAAATCAAGAAATCTTTGTTGCTACGCTAGAGCACCACCTCCAAGAAAGAAAAAATATACCGTGCAATGAAAGCAATGAAAAAAATGACTACATTAGTAGCAATATGTTGGTTCCTCTAATTCACAAGGCTCTTGAAGGTTGTAAGAGATCTTGAACCAAGAAGGGAATTTCAAATACTTTTCCTACTAACCCATGGTATGATGAGGAATGCAAAGCAGCAAGAAGACTGGTCAAAAAGAATATGTCAAACAAAGAAGGTAAAGTAAACTACGAGAAGTTAGTAAAATCTAAAAAAGAAATCTATGTGAATTTAAGAAGGAAAGAGTTAATTGCTTTGGGTAAACACAATCCGAAAAGCTTTTGAAGAGAGCTACAACAAAAGAAGAGTTAGGTAGAAAATAATATCACTAGGAAGTAGTGGTTAGAGTATTGAAGCTCTTGTATGAACGACTAGTGGAGAAAAGCAAGCCCCCTTTAATTCATGCCTCAAGTGAGCTCTTCTCAGAGGAAGATATCAAGAAAGGCATAAAAAATCTAGCAAGTAGTAAGGCTCAAGGCATTGAGGGCTGCAAGCAAAATTTTTAAAATGGGGTTGTGAGCTCCTCACACCTCACATCAAATACCTCTTTAATAGCATCACTCAAAATGGCTTTCCGGCTGAATGGGCTACCAGTGTGGTCATCCCCTTACATAAAAGTGGAGAAATCAATAATCCTTCTAACTATCAAACTATAATGGTCAATCCTCTTCTTGGTAAACTTTATGGGAGCATGTTAGAGCACAAAATCAGTAATTGGGCTGAAAGGGAAGGTAAAAGAGCAAAGGGGTGGGCTAGTTTCAGACCAAGGCATTCTACCATAGATCGCTGCATTACACTTAGGCATTTCATTGAGAAAGTTTGGGACACTTAAGGGGGTGAAGCTTTTTGTTGTTTCATTGATTTCAAAAAAGCCTTTGACACGGTACTTAGGGACAAACTTTGGAACAAAATGAAGGAACTTGGTATTCCTGATGAACTTAGAGTGGCAGTTCATAAAATTTATGAGAAAGTTAGAGCTAAAATTAGAACAAAAGATCATATGTCCAAATGCTTTAGTAGTGACATTGGGGTCAAACAGGGTTGTCCTCTATCTTCCACTCTATTTGGCTTATATATTGATAAGCTTGAAGAATGGTTAAACAAAACTGATGGAGAGGGTATTCAGCTAGCTAGTTATGTGGTGAAGTTACTTTTATATGCGGACGATCTTATCTTAATTGCAAAATCTGCTCCTAGTTTGAGAGATCACTTAAGGGATCTCGAGCTCTTTTCCAAGAGGTTGGAATGCAAGTTAACACCAACAAAACCAAAATCATGATTTTCTCTTTGAAAAGGAAGAAGCAACAATTTAATTTCATTTTTGAGAGCAGCTCTTTGGAGGTGGTGGAAGAATACAAATATTTGGGTATTGATTTCCATAATAGGCTCAATTGGGAGACTTGCAGGGCGAAAAGGATTCAGGGTGGCTGGAAGGCATCTTATTTACCATAGAACAGATGTAGAAAAGCGGAGTTATGGGATTGGAAAACCAAGAAAACACTTTTTGGTTTGTTGGTGGCGCCAGTTGTTCTCTATGGCTGCAAGGTTTGGGGGGGTGGCATGTCAAACCACAAGTGGAGACAAGTTGAAAGAATTCAAAAGCATTTGATCACTACTAGCATCAAAGTCAAATCTTCGGTTCCATATGAGATTCTCTTGGCTAAAACTGGTATGTTCACGTTGGAGGCATCTATTGTCATTTGATTAATAAGTTACTTGAAAAAGGTTGAGAACATGGATTTGCACCGCTGGCCCAAAATGGTTGTTGGGGAGGAGCTAAACCATAGAAAGAAGACTTGGATGAAGCAAAATAGCAAGTGGTTGAACAAATGGAACATTAAACTACATGGGTGTCCCAATACTAATGCTGAGATAAAAAGGTTTGTGCTAGAAAAGTTTAGGTCTACTATGTGGACTAAGTAGGTTGGTCGTAAAAAGTCGTATTATATCCGGGAGTTCAAAGGTGATCCCATAATAGTGGTTTACAATTTTTGGCCAAATTGGACACTGAAATTATTACTTTTAACTAAATCTTCACATTCGGGCACCTATAGCGGCTAAACCATGAGGAATTTGAAGATGGTGCAAACTAGAGTCTCCTCAAATTTTGTTTGTAGATTCTAAAAATATTTTTTTCAAAATTTTTGGAATCAAATTTCACTTATTTTTCCATCTCCCACGAAAATTGATTTTTTCAGAAAACAACATTTTTAAAAAGTGACACACCGTATAATGCATAACTTTTTTCCATGAAGGATAAAATTCTAATTCTTTCAAATTTAGATTTGTAACTCTGATATCTAGTGCTTCCACTTGGTTAGATAGTTTTTATTGAATATTTTTTCCTTAATCAAGTTTCAAAGTCAAAAAATTACAATTCGGACATGCCAGATAACGCGTAATTTTTGTATATATTAAAATTTAATTTTTTTTTTTGTTGGATCAATGACTTCAATATTTGGTGCACTCATATTTTTCAATTTTTTTTTGATAATATTCTATTTTTCCACATGTGAAGAACAAAGAAATTCATTTTCGAAAACCTATGTTTAATAAAACTTAAAAAACAAATGCATAACAAAACCAAAACATATTAAAATTATATTCATTGGATAGCTTGTTCTGAGGAATACCATAATCATTTGAAATAAATTTGAAATGAATTCATTTGATCCTCCAAAAGCTAAATCAAAAGTGATTTTTATCAGCATTTTGATAGGTGTAAAGGAGACGCCTTTATAGGTATGGTTTAAAATTAGCGAGGTTCTATCCAAGGGGGTTTGATCTAAGGTGATTTGATCAAACCCTCTTCAATTAGAATCCTTAAAATGGAACTTTTTAAGGCTCAAATCATTATATTTTCTTAAAATATGTGATTTCAGCTAAAATTCATTCCTCTCAGGAATTGTAAACCACAATTGTGACAGCACCCTCAACCCCATGTGGGAGCATGACGAGAAAGACTACCTAAGGGTTACAATTAAAGGCAAGGCTAGGCTTTTGGTCGCTCAATCAAGAACCGGGTCACACCATCTTAGATGCAAGATAGGTAGATGGGTTGTCCCCAAGGAGGCTTGGGAGCAAAGAACTTGTATTTTTTGCAACAAAGGGACTGTCGAAATTGAATGGCACTTCATGATTGATTGTGCTGCTTATGATGATATTCGTATCCAGTATGAAGATAATTTAAAGGTGGATAACCTAAATGAGCTTTTTAAGGAGACTAGGCTCCTCAAAACTACTGGCTTTCTGGTCAAGATCTATAATAGGAGGGCAGACATGGAAAAGAACTTGAAAATGGTTAAAGTTTTGATGCTTGGTCCCATAGACTGATGGTCTCATGGACGTCATTAAAAACCATTCATTCATTCATTCAAGCATTTTTATGTGTACATGCATATTTTTCAATGTCAGAAAAATCACATTTCTATGAGATAAATAGTTGAGCCTAGAAGGTTATTGCTGCCCAAGGTTCCATTACCTTACCCTTTGGTGCCTCTCTATCAAGCAATCAATGAAAAGCCAAAATATTGGCCTAATTCTTTACATTCTTTAGGATTAGGCGAAATCTCCTTTATTCTCCTTCAATTTTGTAAGTGTGAGTAACAACATGGATTAATGAATTTAAGACATCAAATTTTCACAATCTATGAATTTGGTTATGATAGTTTCTAGATTAGATTATGTGTTATTTTCTTTTATCAATGTTTCGAATCACATTCCATCATCACGATGATAGAGTGTTGATAGATATTAAAAGATGGATAAATAACAAACCAAGACATATTAAAAGATAGGGGAAGGAGGTGGCATAGGAAACAAGGCAAGAGGGAAGATACCAATAAGACAAAAAATAAAAATGAAAGCAACAAATGAAGGAAGATCAAATAAACTAACCAAAGAACTCTATAAAAAGAAAAAGAAAAATATAAGTAAAAATAAATATATAAAGGCTTTGCTAGGGTTTTGTGGTGTATGCGGTCACTCTTGGCCCCTCTTGCGTCATCTTGCGCTGTAAGTGTGGGAAACTCCTTTTTTCCTATGTGTATGACCGCATTTAGTGCGGTTTTTGTGTTTTAATATGCCTTCAACCAGCTCTAACCCAACAGCTCATGCTGGGGTTAGCGGTTTGTTGGCTTTGCTCAATGACTCCTCCAAACAAACATGCTCTAAATTTTTTTCTGAAAGTCTTTCACGATATAAGTGTTCTGACTCTCTAGCTGATGTGATTTTTCTTGTCAATGGCTTGAGCAGCATACCCTTGTTGGGTATTTTTTTGGGAAGAATCCCCCTAAAAGTGTGCTTAAGGAGTGGGTCAGCAAGGCCTGGGGCCCTCATGGGGTCTGCCTTGATATGGTCCAAAATTTAACCAAGGGTTTTTTTTGTTCTGCTTTGCGGAGGTCAATCATGTCTAGGCTATCTTAGCCCATGGTCCTTGGTATGTCAGGTCTTCTTTATTGGTTTTCTAGGCATGGACCCGAGATTTTGCTGTTTCAGATGACACCAAGTTGCAGATCCCAGTCTAGATTGAATTTTGTGGTTTACCCTTGCCTTGTGTGCTATTTTTGAATCATCTTACGTCCTCATTAGGGAGGGTTATTTGCATTGAGCCATATACACTACTAAATTTGAATCCATTTTCTGACAAACGTTCATCAGTCTTATGACAAACATTTGTCAGACAACCGATGAACTAATGAAATAATTTTTGTCGCCAATTTTTTGTCAAAATTTAGATGAAGGATTAAACATCGAAATAACAGCTCAGATTCGTTGGTCAACCGTCGACATCATAAAATGGCTATGTTGTTCATCAGAATATCGATGACAACTTCATGTATCCATCGATGAATTATAACCAAAATGTAATTACAATGCCTCTTCCAAAGCATCAAAACAACACCAAAAGTTCATCACCATTTCGAGGAAATGGGAAAGTAGTTACAACGAAGCTTTCATTGTAGCTATAGCAACTTTGTCGGACTTTTTTAGTGATTCATTAGTTTCCTTCGTCAAAATTGCGATGAAATAATGCAAAAAAAAATTTAAATATTCGTTGAAATGTACCATCACGGAGACTCTTGGTGATGACCATCGAAGGCAACCCATCGGTGAGAGATCAATCATTGGCATATGATAGAAAACTCACTCTAATAGTCCATTTCTTGCCAATGACTTCTATCGGCAAGATAGATCCAATGTCACACCGATCTGGCCTCTGCAAGAGTTTTAAATAGACCTACACCATGTGATCGCAGAGACTCTTGGTGATGACCACCGAAGCCAACCCATAGGTGAGTGATCAATCATCGACACATGATAGAAAAATCACTCCGATAGTCCATGTCTTTCCAATGACTTCTATGGGCAGGACAGATCCAATGTCACATTGATCTGACCTCTACGGGAGTTTTAAATAGACCTACACCATGTGATCACAGAGACTCTTGGCAATGACCATCGAAGGAAACCCATCGGTCAGAGATCAATCATCAGCACAAGATAGAAAACTCACTCCAATAGTCCATGTCTTGTTGATGACTTCCATCGGCAAGACAGATCCAATGTCACACCGATCTGACCTCTTCAAGAGTTTTAAATAGACCTACACCATGTCATCGCAGAGACTCTTGGCGATGACCACCAAATCCAACTCATCAGTGAGAGTTCAATCATCGACACAAGATAAAAAAACTCACTTCGATAGTTCATGTCTTGCCAATGGCTTTCATCAGTAAAACAAATCCAATGTCACACCGATTTGACCTTTGCGGGAGTGTTAAATAGACCTACACCATGTCATCACGGAGACTCTTGGTGATGACCACCGAAGCCAACCCATCGGTGAGAGATCAATCATTGGCACAAGATAGAAAACTCACTCCAATAGTCCATGTCTTGCTGATGACTTCCATCGACAAAACAGATCCAATGTCACACAGATCTGACCTCTTCAGGAGTTTTAAATAGACCTACACCATGTCATCATGGAGATTCTTGGTGATGACCACTGTAGCCAACCCATCAGTGAGAGATCAATCATCGACACAAGATAGAAAACTCACTCCTATAGTCCATGTCTTGCCGATGACTTCCATCAGTGAGACATATCCAATGTCACACCAATCTAACCTCTTAAAGAGTTTTGAACACTGCTGGTTATCAACAAGACATTCTGAGGGTCTCGTTGATTAAACAAGTGTCTAAGAGCAAGTAAACATATGGAACCTATTAAATTTCTTATTTTGAGGTTCTTTAAATCATAGAATAGATACCATCTTCTTGTGTAATGTACTTATATTCAGATTTGAATTTGAAACCAATTGTCATTGCACATTCCATTTTACTTGCATAGAGTATTCTATAAGCAATATATTGATAATTCCAAATGATTTATGGTGTTGTACAACTCTACCTATCATCACAGTTTTGTTGTTCCCCCTAGAGAATCCTGCAAAGACAAGTTTATAATACCAAGTCAAATAATATGAAAAAGACTTACTTCCATACAAATTAAATGATTATTCTCACGATGGAAATTGCCTAATTGTAACAACAATTTCATGAAAGGTTATCCATGCTTCATAAGAGATGACTGATCATACATACAAACTGCAAGATGCATAGGAAAAGCATTACACTTGAGAAAAACCAAGGGCTAACAAGGGAAGGAGTTAAGAAATGTCAGGATTGAAGAGAAAATGTGTAGGGAAAATGTTGAGCGGTGTCAAGAGAACAGAGCTTGTAGAACATATTGCTGACCTAATCAAGCTATAGAACAACTTAAACAAAATTAGAATACTAACACATATATGAGACATGTAATGAGCTTCCAATATCTACTATCTTTTTCATTAATGGAGAGGTAGGTAAAGGAGAAATAATTATAATTTTAACACTATTCATAGTCTAGTAAAATATGTTCATAATTTGTGTTCAATGGACCTCAGTTTTATCGTTATACTGCCCATCTAATACCATATTTTAATCTAGGGTTCAACTATCTCAGATCTAAAGAAGCACCTTCAATTAACCATTTAAAGAAATATAAAATAAGGTAAGACTTTTACTTGAGAAAGAGTGGGTACACTTGTAGGATTAAATTTCTCGCAATCATTAGGATTTATTAGCACACAAACACAAATTGCAACATATGAAGTAATGGATGACTACAAGTTAGTGAAATGGTCCTTAATATGTGACTGGTTTGCAAATTGATTGGTAGAAAATAAGGTTACAAACATATCTACATAAAAAATTATGAGGACAAACTATTGTAATCATCAAAATAGATGAAAAGAGCAAAGGAAAGAGTTGAGCTACATCTCTAAAGCCTAAAAAGAACACATGCAAGAAACATAAAAAAAAAGAACAAACCAGTTTTTTGGATGAATACAAAATGGTGCCTTCAACAAATGATTCATATGCTTTCACACCTGACAAGACATTAAGAATATTTTAGTCTTCCTCTATGAAATTAACTACTTACAGAAAAAACTCAGAAACCAATATTATATACCTCCATGTCTAGCCGAGGGTAGGTATAAGAGGGTAGGTATAAGAGAAAACAATTTCCTCAATGCAATGCCAAAAAATATCAATGTGTGTGTAGGTTTGTATTACTCAAAATATCATTTCACTGCCTAAGGAAAAATACCAAAGTGATGTTTTAAATTTCAATCTTCACATAGGCTCCCTTATTGCTACACATGCATATACAAGCATTATTCGAGCTCTAAACTATTCAAATATTAAGGATTTAATTAGCTATAAGATGGAAAGTTATTGTTTAGACATAATCCATCATCTTTTACATATCTTTATTCACTCCTAGAGCTTTAAATAATTTTTTGTAAATGAGACAGAAATGTGAATCTTTTATGACAAAGAAAATTCTTAAAAGGAGGGGGGAGAGAACAAAGGGTAGGGGGCAAGAGAATGCTTGAATGTATATCAAAGTATAACATTTTGATCATTATAACAATGAAATGAATCTTAAGTTTGAAGCATTAATATCATTTAGAACATTTATGATCAAGAATGAATGTAAGTAGATAAATTTTTGCATACTTGCAGATGGTACAAAATTTCATGGTTAAGTGGAAGCCTCCCATCAACAACAAGATCCAAATATCTGTGTATCTATCTCAATCGAGCCTCTAAACCCTTCAAAGCTGTCAATTTTTCTACTAACCTGTTATGCACAAAAGTCAAATTTTAGAGTTATGTCACCACTAAAAATAAAAGAAATAGAGCTTTGAAACCAAACCCACACACAACACAATGTGGTATTCATACAAAGCCATACAAACAAACTAAACTTAGAACATTGGAATGGAAACAACTTCAAATTATGATGTAGAGCATGGATTCAGGGTATAAAGAACCATTTTTCTGCCACCATAGTGAAAAGTTAGCACTTTCTTTCATCTTTACATATTGGTTTAATGATTCAAACGATGTATTTCTTATATTGAAAAGTGCATTACCTTATTGAGCTTCTCTTTATTTTGAGAATATTTTAATATTCTCTACTTAACAGGGCCAACCGCATGACGATGAAAGCACATTTGGCCCCTCCCCCCCCCCGCCGCATCACTCTCAATTCCCCATACCTGATCATATAACATTAATCATTCATTCATCCATTAATAACATATAACATTCATTCATTAACATATAACATTCATTCATTAACATATTCACATTCATTCATTAACATATAACATTCATTCTTTTAGTTTTTACATATTATCAAAAATATGGTTGTCATGATATGATTACAATCAATTTTTTTTGTTTCTTTTTTAAAGCTAAAAAATCTGAAGTGGAGTATCATTTTCTAAATCATCTATCCCCCCTTTAGTTTTTCTGCCCTCTACTTTGATCTTAATGTACTAGTCGTGTGCTCACGACATGGTTGTCGCAGGGGGTTTGCTATAATAACAAAGAAATGTTAAATTGATATGTTTTATTATTATTGTTACAAGTATTTCATTAATTAAAAGAACATTAGAGTGGTTCTCTTTACTTGATGGGTCCACATCATGTTCCTGAACTTCTCTTATAGACTCATGCTCAACATGTTGAACACCCTCTAAATCCTGATTTGTAGTTGAAACACGAAAAACTACATTAATTGATACACCAATTGAAATTAAATATGTTTAAAATAACATTAGAGTGTTCCTCTTTACCTGATGGGGCCACATCATGTTCCTGATCTTCTCTAGCCTGATTATGCTCAACACATTGATTATGCTCTACATGCTCTAAAGTTGAAACACGAAAGGTTACATTAATTAATACACCAATTGCAATTAAATATGTTTAAAATAACATTAGAGTGGTCCTCTTTACCTGATGGGGCTACATCATGTTTTTGATCTTCTCTAGCCTGATCATGCTCAACATGTTGATCACGCTCTACATGCTCTAAATTTGAAACACGAAAGGTTACATTAATTAATATACCAACTATAATTAAAGATTTTTAATTGTATTAATCCATACTGTGTTTTGTATAGCACATGAATCCATCTAGTACCGAGATGCGCACCATGACCTTCATCTGTAGGTTGTGCTCCACCCTCACCAGGCTGCATTCCAATGTCATGTGCAATATTATCATTGCTTGTATGTTTAAAACAAATAGGCATGTAATTAATTTATGGTGAAAATTAATATTGAATAGATTGCACAAGTATTCAATTTTAAATGACATAGACCTTCAAAGTGTAAGGTTGTCTTATCACACAATTAATATAAAGGTAGAGATGGACGTAGGTTTGTAAGTCTATTTTTGAAGACCTTGACTATGCCTAGTTGAGTGAAGAGAGAAAAAGAGTTCAAGATGGGGTCTTTCAAAAAATTCTAAAAAGATCCAAATTGCACAATCCTAAAATGTTGGCAAGGGATGTTAGAATAGACCCTGCTAGCCGATTATACTTCAAATATAGCACTACAAGTAGATGGTTGAAAATAAATGTTCGCATTCATGATTTTTTTTTGTGTAGTGTGAAAGTTAAAATTCCTTCTAGTTTGAAAAGAATCCTTATTGCTTCATTTCTACTGTGATGAAATTGTTCCTATCCTAGACCCCACCTAATTATTTTCAACATTATTTAGTTGCATCTTTCAAGAGTGAATTGATAACTACATATAAGTTATCAAAGGGGATGAAATCAAGAGGTAAAAGCACAAGAATTTCATAAGGAGCCCAAGGGTCTAAATCTCCAAGAAGCATAATGAAATGCTAAAATTGGGAAAAATACATAATACAATTCACTAATTTCCATGCTCAAGCAATCGAAGCATCATGACTTGCATTGGGAAGCCACTGGGAGAAATTTCTACAAGAGTGTTAAAATATGATAAAATGAAAACATTACACAATAAATAATGAAAACATTACACATGAAAGTGTTAGGATTTAGCCTAATAAACAATGAAAACATTACGCATGTAATTTTACATGGGGAAAACCCTTTTGGGAGGAAAATCCAACACTTCAAAACACAAAGTTCAATTATATTATTTTCCAACAACAAACAAGTCACAATATAATTACATGGCTATGCTCTTGTAGGAGTCTTAACACTTCTTGATTCTAGAGTAATTTCAATAGCATAATAGTACTTCAACAAACAACATATAACTCCAAAATATAAGTGCTCAATATATAGGAGCTTACAACATTTGCATTAATTAAACATTTCTAAAATCCAATGCCCAAGGCTAAAGATGTAACATGGAAGGTGTCAAAACCACTACACATGCATAATGATAAGTTTCCACTTGTCAACACATGCAATATTGCAACTACCAATTGTCACTAAACCTTCACATGCAAAACTTGCACCTATAATTTCACCTCCAAAGCATTCACATTCCATGTAATAACATGAAATATTGAATTCCTTCATGCACAAGTCCACCTATAATAGAAACTTTCCACTTCTGACTATATGTTTAATTATCTTCAACAAAGGAAGCCCACAAATAATAAAGTAATAAAATAGAAAACTAAATAAATAAACATGCTAAGAACAATCAAAGGTTGAGACACCTTTTTTTCCTAACACCCATCTCTTGGGATATCACTTTTCTTAACTTGTTAAAATCTACCATAAGAAACTTGAGCACCAACCAATTCCCTAGATAGATTTAGGTAGGTTGTCGCTTAGATTATTGAGGCTCAAGGAAATATCTTGCAATTTGGGTAGGTTATAGCTTATATCCTTTGGAATTGGTCCCTTAAGCATATTCCTACTTAGTGCCAAGTAATGAAATCTTGTGCAGTTACTTAGAGACTTGGGAATTGCTTTCAAGGTGCAGTACTCTTAAATCCCTAAGAACATTGAGTTTAGAGGGGATCCATCCATTCAAAAGGTTCCAAACAAGATTTAAGTTTTTAGCATAGAATAGATCATTAACTCTTGTAGGATTGTTGGAAAAGTGATGCCAAGAATGCATGTAGTAGAATTTTATCTATTGATTTAAAACTATGCATAAAATGCATGAGAATGTGCATATTAAGATATTATTTTAACAATTGTCTTTGTTATTTTTCAGTTGTGTTATAGTTTATTTTAAGGGGCTACAGGCTCTATAAAAGACAATTTTCTTGTTATTTAAAATACAACTTGTAATAACAAAGAAATATGAGGAAGACCTCAATTGAGGCATGATGTAACCAAAATTTAATCAATAGAATATTGATGTGTGTTAAAAATAATATTTGTGCTATTGCAGTTCTTTTTATTGTCTATATTTTAGAATCTACATTTTCTATCAGAGCAATTTTTTTTTTTGGATAATCATGAAAAACTCTAACTCCTTGCCCATTCCTGAGTTCAATGGAAGTGATTATGATTATTGGCACATTAAGATGATAACTTTTTTGATAGGAAAATATTTGTGGGATATTATAGAAACAAGTTATGAAGAGCCAACAGATTGGAACACTCTTACAACTAATGATAGAGAAACTAAGGAGGCTAAAAAGAAGATTCATGCTCAAACCTTATTTCATATTAAAATAGCTCTAGATAAGAGCTTATTTCTAAGAACTGCAAGTAAAAAGATAGCTACAAATTCCTAAAAGACTCTACAAGAAGCTTACCAAGGCAACAATCAATTCAAAGTTGTCAAGTTGCAAACACTAAAGCGAGAATTTGAAATTTTGAAGATGCGAGAAGCTAAAAAATTAAGTGATTATTCTATAAGAGTAAATGGCATGGTCAAGAAAATGGCTACTCTTGAAGAAATTGTGAACAACGAGGTTGTAATAACAAGGTTTTGAGGTCTCTAATGTCAAGATAGGTGAAATTATAATTGCTATCCTAAGTTGATTTATGTGTCTCCACATTCTTTGGAAAGTGTTCTTGAGGACATGATGGAAAAAATATTTATTATTTATTTTCCAATGACAAATTGTAATTGCATTTAAAGAGGTGAACCCTTCACAGTGGTAGTTACAAGGCATCTTGAGAGAATATTCTTCCTATTCATCCAACATTTTGGGTTGGGACCACTTGAGTGTGCATGTCCTTGCATGTTATTTCCATGTTTTACATGCTCCTGCATGGTTGGGTGCGCAAGTTTGCATAGTGGTGCATGATCTTGCATGTAGCTGTCAAAGTTGTTGGAGACTTATGGAGCACTTGGTTTTGACTCATTTTGATTGTTTGTGGGTTAGGCGCCCATGTGAAGGCCATGCGATTTGTGAATATTTTATTCCACGTTTATGGGATGTCCACTAAGTGGGGCATGCTTTTTTTCTAGGTGGTTTTTCTTGTTATTTTGGGATACCATTTGTGGTATTCTCTCCCACAAAATTCTATATATTGGAGCCTTTGGATGGTGGTTTAGTATGAGTTCTTTGGAGGTTGTCAGGACAATGAAGTGTTTTCGAATTATAGAGAAGACTGTTATATTGGTGTACTTCCTTGAACATTAATACAAACATTGGATCTCTTTGGGTGTGGAGTTTTTTCCCACAAGGGTTTCTCCACGTTTATCTTGTGTCACTTGTGTTGATGACTTGTGGTATTGCAGATTTTTATTTCATTGTTGCAATTGTCAATCACTTAATCTTGTTATGGTTATTTTAAAATATAATTATAGATTTGTAACCACATATTTAAGTACACGTTGCTGCAAGTTATACCTTGATTTCCAACATTTTGTATCAGATCTAACAGTTCTATTAAGAGAGGGATGCCTTTCTTTTGAGTGTTGAAGGTTTTTTGGTTGTAGTGGGAGCTTGTGCATTGTGGGTTTTGCAGATTTGTGAAGAAGATTGAAAATCATGTCCTCTACTTCTCACCTAGATATTGAGAAATTCAATGGCACTGGCTATGAGATGTGGAAGTTGAAGATGAAGGATCTCCTTGAAGAGAGAGATTAGTGGTTGGTAACTTTTGAAACCAAACCAAACCAGAGAAAATGTCTGATGAAGATTGGAAGAAAATGGATAAGAAAGCACATGGAACCATTCGATTGTGTCTTGTAGATTTTTTCCTCTCGAATATTTCAAAAGAAGCCACCACATACAATTTTTGGAAGAGGATAGGTGATATCTATCAAACTAAAAGCTTAACTAATAATTTTTATCTCAAAAGACATTTGTATTATCTAAAAATGAAGGATGGTGATTCTATTGTAGAACATTTAAATGCTTTTAATATGATTTTAAATCATCTTGCATCAGTAGATGTTAAGCAAGAAGAAGATAAATGTATTTTGTTTCTTTTATCTTTTCTTGAATCTTGGGAAAATATATTTTTTGCCATAAGTTGTGGTGGTATATAACCGAAGATGGATAGTCTCATTGCAATACTTCTTTCAAAAGAGATGAAGAGAAATTCCATGAATGTGGGCTCCCAAGATGTCTTGCATGTGCAAGGAAGGTCCAAATAAAAGGGAGGGCCTAAAGGGGACAAGAAGAGAGACAAGTCTAAAGGACGTTCTAAAACCCTTAGGAAGTGCAGAGTAAAGTGTTGGAATTGTGGTAAAAGAGGGCATGTGAAAAAGGAGTGCAGGAACAAGAAAAAGAGTTCAGATGCTTCCATGAAAAAGTCCTCTAAAGATGATAATTTTGATGCTTTATTTATTTTTGCTAACACTATTAGTAATGATGCTTGGCTTATTGATTCAAGTGCCTCCTACCATATGACTCCTCACAAGGGGTGGTTTACTTCATATTTATCTTATGATGGGGAAGAAGTTTTCCTTGGTGATGACAACATGAAGAAGAATTTTAATAAGGGAAAGGTAAAGTTGTGTTTAAGTGATGGCAAGGTTAAAACCCTTGATCATGTTTTACATATTCTAGTACTTGTAAGAAATTTAATTTTAGTATCCAATTTGAATGATTTTAGAATGCATGTGACATTTGACAAGTCTAGTTGTAGGTTGGTAAGAGGGAGTTTGGTGATTGCTAAAGGATCTTAGATAGGGACTTTATTTAGGCTTAATGCCTCCACTTTTTTTAAATCTATGAATGTAACTGGAACTACAAATGCATGCATGTTGTGGCACCATAGATTGGGTCACATAAGTGAAAAGGGTCTTAAGACTATTTTGAATAAAAAGTTGGTTGACAGTCTTTCTAATTATTCTATTGGTAAAAATGATTTTTGTGAGCATTGTGTGTTTGGTAAATAGAATAGATCATCATTTCCTAATGGGACTAATAAATCTAATACATTATTAGATATCATTCATTTGGATGTGTTTGGACCAATGGATGTTGACTTTTTTGGAAAATCTAGTTATTATGTTACTTTCATTGATAATATTTGTCAAGATACACCTAGATTTATTTTATGCATGCAAAATCTGA
This sequence comes from Sequoia sempervirens, assembly GCA_007258455.2. Classification (NCBI taxonomy): domain Eukaryota; kingdom Viridiplantae; phylum Streptophyta; class Pinopsida; order Cupressales; family Cupressaceae; genus Sequoia; species Sequoia sempervirens. Next base: position 260,390,729 of record VDFB02379711.1, read on the forward strand.
AGTTTTAACTAAGTTTAAGGAATTTAAATCCTTAGTTGAGAAGCAAAAAAAATATAAGATAAGGGTGTTGAGATTTGACAATGGGAGTGAATATTGTTCTAGGGAATTTGATGAGTTTTGCAAGGATGTAGGTATTGTTAAGAAAAATACTAAACCTTATACACCTCAACAAAATGGGGTAGTAGAAAGAATGAATCAAACCTTAATGGAAAGATCTACGAGCATGTTGAGTGGTGCTAAGATTGATTGATTCTTTTGAAAAAAAGCTACAAGTATTGCATGTTATTTGGTTAATAGATCTCCTTGTTCAGCTCTTGTTGATAAAACTCTTTATGAAGTGTGGATAGGTAGAAATCCTTTTATTTAAAATTTAAGGGTCTTTGGTCCTGATGCTTTTTCTCATGTGCCTCAAGAGAAGCATTCTATGTTGGATCCAAAATGACATAAATGCATCTTTATTGGTTACAGTGAGAATGTAAAAGGTTATAAGCTTTGGAATCCACTAACCCATAAAATGGTTTTCTTTAGAGATGTGATTTTTAGGGAGTTTAGAGCTTACTTAGGTGAAGAACAACCAAAGGAGAAAGATAAGACAAAAATAGTGCACTTTGAGACAAAGATTAAGAAGCAAGAAGATGCACATGTGGAAGAACAACCAGATGGATTTGAGGATGGAGAAGAAGAAGAGGGTTCAAAAAGTTAGAATGATGTACAAAATGAGCATGAAGAAGAAGAACAACAAAAGCCCCTTACTCCTACCTTGAGAAGATACACAAGGTAAAAAAAATCTAGTTGACAGGTATAGCCCACCTAATTTACATTGTGTATTTTCTTTGTTGAGTACTAATGATGAACCTAGATCCTACATGGAGGTTCTTTCTTTAGAAGAAAGTGATTCTTGGATGTAGGACATGCACATGGAGATGATGGCTCTGGATAGTTGTGATACTTGGTACCTTGTGAGTACTCCTAAAGGAAGGAAACCTGGATTGGTTGCAAGTGGGTGTTTAAAAAGAAATTTGGATTATATGGTCAATTAGAGTGGTACAAGGTCAGATTGGTGACCAAGGGCTATTCCCAGAGAGGAGTTGATTTCAATGAAATTTTCTCTCCAATTGCTAAGTTAACTTTTATTAGATTCCTATTATCCATTGTTGTTGCTTATGATTTTGAAATAGAGAAAATGGATGTTAAAACTACTTTCTTGTATGGGGATCTTGAGGAAGAAATTTATATGTGACAACCTTACAATTTTGTTGTGAAAGGAAAATAACACTTGGTTTGTAGGTTAAAGAGATTTCTACATGATTTGAAATTAGTCAACCAAGATGTGGTACCAGAAGTTTGATTCCTTTGAATTGAAGTTGTGTTTTGTTAGAAGAGAGGAGGATCATTGTGTTTACATAAGGTTATTGGTGATAAAATTCTAATCATTGTCTTATATGTTGATGACATGTTGTTTATGGGTAACAACAAGGTGATGATTAAGGAGTTCAAGATTCAACTTTATGGCACATTTGATATGAAGGATTTGGGGGCTAAAAAATATATTCAAGGGATGGGGATCAGTAGGGATCAAGTTCACAGAAAGATTTGGTTAATTCAAAGTACAAGTATGTTGATACTATTTTGCAGAGGTTTAATAGGCATGATTGTAAACCAGTTGTAAGAGAGGGGGACTATCGTGTGCAAGACCCCAGGTCATTGAGAGCCAAGATGTGAGAGGATTCCCTAAATTACCTCAGTTAAGTGTAGTGTTTGGAAATTCAAGGCAAGAGTAACGAGGAACGTGAGGTCTCTAAGTCACTCTATAGGCCCAAAATTTAGAGGGGGGCTAGGTGAGCCAATTTTTAGGTTCAACACTCTACCTCAAGAAGCTCTCTATTTGAGGATGAAAGCATGGTCCTAGGATGACATCATGATGTGCTAGCATCTCCCAAGTGAGCTAGTGTCTATAAGACTAGACAACAACATAGACAAGGTTGAACCTAGAAAAATAAGCTAACAACCCAACTGACTAACTAAAGGTCTAGAATAAAGTGATTATGTAAACAAAATCCTCTAATGTTATAAAGAAAAAATGCAAGAGTAATAAGAGCAAGGATGATCTCACCAAGAAATTCATTCACCAGTTAGCTCCTCGAAAGCACATTCACTTACACACATAAAAGAGGAAAATTTTGGGTGGCTTTTTAGGGTTCTGCCTTAGTCAGACCCCCATTTAGGTTTTTCCACCTCCATGGATAGCCAAGAAAGCAAGATAAAGAAAGAAATGTAAAGAAGAGAAAAAAATCACTACAAAATAATAAGCATGCTAACTGAACCAGGTGATAGAGGAGAGGAGAGGGAAGCTTACCACCTCCACCAAGAGAACTCAAGGATTCTTGGGGGAGAAAATGAGAGTACTCAAGCCTCTACTACAATGGTGTGGTCCCAAACTTTTGCTACTAAAGTGATGGAGTGTTGCTTTGGCTACAATGGAATACAAGAATGTTGCTAGGATGCAAAACAATGAATGCAAGATTGCTTAAGTTGTCAAGAGGATGTAAAAGGATGTGAAGAGATGAAATGTTTGTTCAAGCAATGAATTTGAAGGAGGTATGGAGAAAAATGTCCATATTTAGGCTGATTGGCTGAAGGGGGTGTTACAACTTCACCTCCAATGAGAAACTGTGTAACACCTCTGTAGGTTTAGCCGCAAGAATCTGCTGGGGATGTAAGCACATCATGCAGATGATTGCACACTGTGTGGGAATCCCTGATAGTAATTACTCCACTGACACTCAAAACAAGCACCAAGTGGGATACAAATAGTGGGCTTAGGTGGAATTAAGCCTCTGAACTTGGTTTTTCTAAAGTGGGGAAGGGAAAAAAGGGAATTACACATGGGGTGCAAATTCACTCTTATACATTATTCCCCCAATTTAGCGAGAAAAAATAATGATGAGTACTCGGTAAAGTAGATCAAGGAAGATTAAGGTTAGAAATGTATAATTGAACCATCGAGGAAGTAGACCATGATTTGGTGAACCTAAAAGTGTGGGGAAAGTGAAGGACTCCATAGCTGCTCAAAACTATGAAGTTGGAAAAATAAAGCATCTTACAGGCTTGTAGACCTGCAAGGAGACAACCCCAAAGATATCTCACATGAAGGAAGCTACCTAAAGTAAGAACCTTATAGACATGTGGATCTATAAGGAAGGTATCCCCCAAAAACTCTAGCATGGAGGACACCTAAAAGAAGCAGACACCATAGAGTCAGGAAGTAGGAAAGTAGGCAAGCAAGTGGACAGTCGTGTAGACCATCGATGATATGGAAGTATTTCAAAGGGATCACTCGGGAACCCTTCAAAAGGAGATGGGGTCCACTCAAAGGGACACATTGTTTGAAAGGTGGGGTCTAGCCAGGCTGCCCCCAAGCTAGACGCAAAAGAAAATGGAATAGGTCTAGTTAGGCTACCCCCAGGCTAGACATGAAAGATTCCAATTAAGGTAAGGACTTTCAAAGGGGATACATTAGGAACCCACCAAGAAGAAAAAGGAGGGTCCACTCAATGGACACACAACTTGAAAGTAGATGTTTTCTTTCTCGAATCGATCCAACATCAAGGGATCCTTTTGAAAGATGTTCACTTCATCAAGGAATTTGAAAGGAGGAATATGCCCCCATGTGAGGGGAAGGTTAAAGTTGTTCCTGCTTTGAAGGAAGGTTTCAAGTCCTTTCTTTATGAACCCATGATGAAGGAAACACATTACATTAGGGTTCCAAAGTTGAGAATGCAATTCTAAAGAACGTCTCGCTGAGATTTTTGAGAAAAGATCCATTAGCAACGAATGCATTTTCTAAAAATTGAAATGTTAAAGAAAGGCATTGTCACACATGAGAGGGACAACTCAAGCAAAGAAGAGAGAAATATAAAGAGAAAGCAAAGGAGAAAAAAACCAACAAAGGGCACAAGGGTAGCCAGATATTTTGGGATCATAACTACTCATAAATATATATGTGTATGTTTAGTAATAGTATAGAAATGAATTGTCATCAACCCCCTACTATATCAGGCCATGTGAAGAATGCATGAGAAGATAAAATAAAAATAAAAAATTGGGTCAACATGGAAGGGAAGCCTAAATGCCCCCAACACTTTGCATCATCCCCAATTTATCAAATGTCAAGCACAAACATGGAAGAATGATGATACAAATAGAAGAACAATTATGACATAAAAACCATGCCTGTATCTAAGAACCAACAGGGGTGACAAGGGTCATCTAGGCACACACAACACGAGCATGGGGGAACACATCATAAAACACACACACACACACAAGATCAAGAAGAGGGCCTACTCTAACACTTATCGACCAAGAGGTCGTCCACTTCCCACTTTAGATCATCGTAGGGGAGGTCGACCCTACAATGGAGGAATGTTAAGGGGAGGAGCTTCCAACCCTCCCGCAACAAGGTACAAGGAAGAGGGCCATTCAATGTCCTCTCCACTGAGCTCTTGTGGAGTTAAATTCATTGACTTTGTGAAAATAATTTTAAAGGCCAAAACTTCATCCAGGGAATTAAACATGCAGCTTGCAGGTGTACCTTTCTTAACTTTGATGGATGGGACAGGCTAGGCCTAAGATTCACCACTAGGCTTGCCAAGTGATTCAGGAGTAGTGACAAACTCAAGGGAATTTGGAACTGGTTCCTTCACCAAGATTGAACAAGTCATCACGGGACAGCCTTTTAGAGAAGGTGGGATCTTCTTATGTTCCCCATTGTAAGAGGAATTGCTCTCCACTTTCTATTTCGTCGGGTGAAGCGAGCTCCCCACAAACGAGGCAAGAGGTGTAGAGGAAGATGAAAGAACCACAACAGACACAACTAAGGTATTAATCATATCCACGGGCTTCTAGAAATGTTGGATATCTAAAACAGACATCGGCAAAGGTAGCTCCATCAAAGGGGCGATGAACACCTACACCCCCTTGGGATTAGGTGCATTCGTGCTCGCAACGGAAGCTAGAAGTGAAGTAGAACTAGACTAAAGAGGAACAAAGGGAAGGGGAGAAGAGGACGTTGTAGGAAGCCCTAAGGAAAGGGTGGTCATCTCTTCTTCTCTCCTCTGTGAGGTAGCTTGCTCAACCAAGAGAGCCTTTTGTTGGAGCTTGTGCTCATGTGCAAGGCGATTTCTACGACTCTTTGAACTAGAGGTTGAAGTCTGTATAGGAACATAAGGCTCCTTCTCAACTATAGGAACATCCACTATAGTCAATTTGGGTGGAGGAATGAGTTCCTACATGGGAGCAAGAGGAATAGGTTGAAGAGCAGTAACAAGAGTCGACTCAAGAGCCTCGACAATGGGCCCCTTCCCGCTTGCTACTTTAGGAGCAGAAGAAGTAGAAGTACATGGAGGCTGGGACATAGAAGACTCTCCATGAGGTAATTTCTTCCCATTGTATCGAACAGGCCTAGGCTCTGTAAGTAATATAGGAAGATCCAATGTAGGATGCTTAGACTCTCGTTGAGCAGGAACCATAGGTTTCTCCAACAAGCATAGGGTGGAATTCGATGGCACCATAGCAGAGTGAGAGGAAGCATTGAACTGACCAACATAAATAGAAGAAGGAGGATCCTAAAAATGTTTCTCTTCTTTCCTCTTACATGCCTTGGTAGCATCGTTGTCAGCTTTTAGGCAAGCCCTATGTGAAATTACATAAGGCAAAGGTGCGTATCTCATTCTGGGTGCCAAACATGCTCTCTTATAATTTTGATAGGTTTGATATAGAAGATCCCTCATGGGAGGAAGGCAACTGATAGGCATAGGCCAAGAGTAATCTAAGGAATAGCTACCATGAGAAATCGACAGTCTATAACCAGTGTCATGTATTATGTGCACAAAACCCTTGTGGATAAATTTTAGGCATTTATGCATGACCAAGGGCATGGAATTCATAGCCACTAACCAAGGGATACCTAGTTTTACCCTTAAGAGTTCATATTTAGGGATGATGTAAAACAAGAGTTTCACAGTTTTGGATCCAACTGTAACCGACAAGACAATGCTTCCTAGGGGAGGTGTAACGCCCCGTCGTGCGAACCCCAAAGGACAATTAAACAATAATCACAGCAATTTTTTTTTAAAAAAAAATTACATAACATACATGCAATTCTCATTAAGTCAGGACATGAATTTCTTTTAAGTAGATTCACTAACACATACATCCCTTGGGGTACACGAGGAGTCACTACAAACTTAAATCCATACAACAACAATAAAGAATAAAATCCAAAGATATAAAGTAAACATTAACAAATGTAACACTTACATAAAAATTCATTCATAAGAAACCATTATTAACTCAACACATCAAATAACAACTACCATGGCCAATATCCACACCAAGTTTAACATTACATTACAGTACAATGTTTAAGAAGTACAATGATACAAAAGTGTTTCCAATCATGAACGGAAACCATACACAAGATAACATGATACAAATAAATCGATGAATACTGGCTCCAAGACGGATACAACTCTGGAGTCACTGCAACATCACCAATCCGCACCTCTCGATCCTTAACTGGGGACCCAATGGGGTGCTCAACATGTTCCACCCGACCACGTGAGTCTGAAGACCCACCCCCTTTGCTAGGAGCTAACAAGAAAGAGACCTCAACCAAGAACATCCAAGCAGGGCACCACAAGACTCAACGTCATACAAAAGTATCATAACACTCAGGAATTATAATGACATAATCAACCACATCCAAGAGTCATAAATCTCATCACTGAAATCAAAGCAATAACTAGTAAACAAGTAACCAAAGGATGATCATGAAGCACTTCCAAATCAACTAAAAACATAATACAATTCCAAATTGCAATTAAACAATACAATAACATCATATCACAGTACCAAAAGAGTTCAAGGTCAAAACCCAAACATCAACAAGATTTATACAAGACCATAGAATACACCATAGATAAAATAGGATAAAACCATAAATCAATTCAAACAACTAGGTTTCATCAATTCAAGACAGAGGACCACTTCCAGAGGATTTCCAAGAAGCAACATAAGAAGGAGTGTTAGAGGAGAGTGTCATTGCATGGCTTAACATGGATTCTCCAGGCTGCCTATTGCAAGGTACCACCTCCATCTACTGACGGATTATCCAGGCAACCAAGCACTAGGAACCACCTCCATCTATGGTTATCCAGGCTACCTATCTCAAGGAACCGCCCCATAGGGTTGCTCATGCGAAACCGTTACCTTTCACGAAGACAAGGCAACGATCATGCCAACCATAGCCTTTTCAATCCCCTTTAGTCTGTGGTAGCACTAAAAGGTGGATGAGGCATCAATTATCTTTTTAATGTGATTCTACCCACCCCCTAGTTAATTACTTAGGTTTTCACTTATTAATCACACTCTAATGAGGGCTATCCTGGCGCCCCTTTGTGCACTGACCACCCACTTAGAGCCACTCTCTCTCTAGACACTCAAACATAAAAAACTAGAATCCAAGGGTTGTACAACATAACAAGAACATTAGATCACAATAGAGAAACATGGAAGGCATTACCCATCTCGCTATAAATACATAATCAAAATCTCAACTATTCCCGTACAACCCTTTCAAAATCATGAAATCAAAACACTTGCCACATCAAGTGCACATAAAGAGAGAACATCAACTGAAAATCATCTCAAGCCTCTGGAAGACTCTCAAAAAGTTTACACTAGGGTTTCCCCATCAAAGAACTGACAACAATAACTGCAAGACCTCAAAGAACTATTTTCAAATCAAATATAATGAGTGAATAAACCAAAATAAGATTAACAACTCCATCTGGACGACATAATCAACTTCGATACGAAATATAATGAAAATTAAAGAAGATCAACTATAAACAAAACATGAGTTCCCAATTACATTGCAACATAAATTAAATGACAAGGGATTTCATGAACCAAAAATTTAATCTCCAAAAGTATTCTGACTGACACGAAACCATCCAGAACAATCCTTCAATAACAAAGGAAAAAGCATGCAACCAGGCATCCAAGGGAGACCTCAACAACGATATAATTTAATATTTCACCAAAATAATAAAAGTGAGAAGATTGCATTCAATAAGAAGCATAAACTTATCACAACCAAACATTACATTAGTTTCCAAAATACTCCACCACAAAATCAATTAATAAGACCCCCACAACTCAAAACAAACCAAGAGTTCACCATGTAAGGTTACACGAATATCAACACAATTTAACTTAAAGAAGATCCCCAACTCATGTCAACTCAAGAAAAGTCATAATGAAAGAGTATGTCAATTCACTCATAAAACGACATAAACCCAGTGGAATGAAAATACTTCCAAAGCCAAGCAATTCCAAAGAGAATACCACAATTAGGATACACCAAATTGCCCTTAAATGATCAATGACCAATCAAATACAATTTGTCCATTTGTTCAAAAAGAATTACTTTAAAATAAATAAGGGAACTCTAAAATCACATATCGTAATTATCTCAAGCCATATTTTATCACACTAAAAATACTAACCCAACATTCAAAAGCAATATACTTCAAAGAACAATTGAACTATCGTCTACGATCTGACTCTTTACTTGATAAGAAATCGTTTTAACTCATTAAAGACTATATTCACATATCTTATTAACATCTCACTATGCTCATCATAAAGTTGTATTAAATAAAAGAAGTTATAAAAGTATTCCAACCAATTTCTTTTATTGTCATTCAGAATTTATAAACATTCCTATAACTATATACATATATATATAAACATGATTAGCCAAATAATACTCTAATTTATATTTAAGAGGATAACTAACCTCACCAACACTACATTACAATGCCAGTTTCCTTCCTAACTAAAACTATATGAGCCACTAATTTCACTATGAAGTAAGAGCTTGTTCACTTATAAAAGGGCATAACTATTTTCCTAATAATCTAATGTTTACCAATTCTGATTACTTAATATAATCATTTAGTTTTAGAACCAAAGCAGACGTTTTACCCTAACATTTGAAGTTTACAATCATATGAATAAATGGTGTCGTAACATTCGTAGATTGATCTTTTCAAAAAAAATATAATCATTCATTCCATGTAAGTATGCAAGCAAGAGTTTAAATAAGGTTTACCCATGCATGAAGAATATACATACATATGTGATTGCTTTTCTTATAATTATAAGCTTTCGTTTGATTAAGGTCAAATGATTTCATAAGATAGTTTTCTACTAATCATTGTATGGAAACTAAATTGTCAAAAAGAGAAAATTGAATATAAAAAAGATATTAGTTAGATTGAATTAAGAATTGTCAAAGACTAAAATTTAACTCAAGCCTAAAGATAAGAAGATAATAAGATTCCTACCCTAAACCTTTCAATTTATATTCTATAGTTAACTTAACATTTTCTATTAGCATTTAATTTCATATAACAAGTAACTTTAACTAAACCAATCTTCATCTAACTAAATGTGAAGAACCAGGAACCACACGTATACCACATACAAGTATCGCCACTTTGACAGATTGAAAACATCAAAGAGTTTATTTAAATCTATACAACCTACCATGTTCCAGTGCACCACTGTGATGGGTTGACAATGAAACAGAGAGATTAATTAATTTACTACTCCTTTGCAAGTCTAAACATTGCAGCTGTGATGGTTTGCCAATGGTTTCAGGGAGACTATTTAATTCTGTACAATGCCTCAACTCTAAAAGGTGCCACAGTGACAGGTTGCCAAGTATATTAGAAAGTGAATATTGTAATTTGGAAATATCGCTGTCTACTTGCATTATTATCAAATTCCAAATGTTATCCACAGACTTGAAGGAAAAGAGAGAGGTGAGAAGCAAATACGTAACTTAAGAGAAGGAGAATTAATGAACAAGTTTTCTTTTTGTTTGGCAGCGAGTTTCTAGGGATGCGCTCAGGTTGAAGTTTTGGGAGTTAAACTCCACCACGATCAAAGGTGAGCGTTCTATTATGCTAGAATAATGACAATATTTATTTTCAAGTGCTGCAACTGCGATAGATTGACAGAAGAATTGAGCAGATTATTTAAATCTTTAAACTTCCTATCATGTTTAAGCATTGCAGCTTGGACAGGTTGACAAGAGAGATCATTTAAACTTTTAAACTTCCTATAAACTTCAAGTGCGTAGTTGAGAGGACTAAAAAGAAGGATAAGGTTCAGGCAGAAAAGATGATAATCGATTTTAACCAGAACATAGCATAAAGCTTAAGGTATTCACTCCTTTGTATTTCTCCTTTCGCAAATCCTATTAACAATTCACAATTATACTGATATCAATGCGATGACAACTTAAGATCTTAAACATATTGCGTCATGTGCACAGGATGCTAGAACTAAATGGTAGAGTTTGCAGAAATTATTTATATTGAAATCTAATGAAACCCTTAGATATTCCAGAAGACCCAACAGGCAGATTAGATGAAGGATTAATTTTGAGATATTGCTAGGCATTGCCAGGGCTATGATAGAATTACAATTAAAATAAGAACGACTAACCATTCAAGCCTGAATCTACGCTTGGCTGCTCGTGGAATTCTAATCTTCCTTGTGCAAGCCTCTCCCGTGCCGGATGCATCAGTTTTTTCCCCTTTCAATGATCGACTCCTCCTCTTGAAAAGGAACCCCTTTTTCTCCTCGATTGAGCCAAAATTGAAACCATATTGTGCCCCTTCAAATCCTAACTAAATGTCTTTGCACCTTCCCCATAACCGAATCTTGAAATAGAAATAGTATTTCTTTTCATGTTTATTATTTATTTCACAGAGGAATAATAATAAAAGAAAATCTTATATGAAATATTTTATCCTCCGAAAATAATAATAAGGAAGTCATTTAATTTTGTTTATTATACTATTATTCATTACTTCCATAATCATTTATTTATTTATTTATTTACTTATATTATTCAAGTTTGATTTATTTAATTCATTTTAAACATTAATAATATTTTATTAGAATTTATTTCGTCACATTTTTTACCATATTAACATTATTATCTTCACAAGATAATTAACTTATCAATTATAATTAGGTACCAAACTTTTAATGGCTTTTCTCTTTCTTTTTTTACCTTCATTCAAACTTAAGTACAATTTTAATATTTAATCCTTTCTAATATTTTCTCACTTTTAAATTTATTAATTGAATTTAATCATTAAATGATAATTACCTTTCCTCATCTAATCTGATTACTTTAAATAACTAACTCCCAAAGATAATTAAATTAACATTTATTATTGAATCTAATTCTTTATTTAATTCCAAAATAAAACAAGTAACCTTATAATTAAATTACCTTTATTAATCAAATCCAAGCATAATATTAGTGTTATCTCATAACCTTAAAATTAAATTAAATAATAAAATCACCACATCATCATGACATTACCAACAACAACTTACTTGATATCAACGACAACCACAAACGGAGGGCACTATAGGAGGTACAAAAAGTCCATCGTGTGTGTGAATGGTACTTACGGGTGCATCATACCCATCTTTGTGTAAGAAGTTTATAAGAATAATCTCCTCAGTTATAATGTTTACTTGAGACATGGGATCAATGAGAACACCAGCTATGACGTTCCCATTGATATACATAGGAATGTATATAGGAGATGGTTCCCTATTGAAACCCATTGGAAAACCCTGTGAGGTAAAGGTTATACCTTTATCATTGTTCATGGGCTGCACAAAGGGGACAAGTTGGTGCAAGAATGAATCCATTATGCACACTTAGACTTATACTTTCACAAAGCTCCCAAAGGGTGATGGGATAGGACAGTGACCCAACTACGGTTACGCCACACTACACCTTTGGAACCTTCCAACTACGCGTGCTAGGGGTCCTAGGTTGGGTTGCAAGGAAAAATGCACCACAACACACACACCTACAACTCTCCTAAGATACAAGGAAAAGGGTCTTTTAGTATCACAAAATGGAACCAAGATGGTTCACGTCGGGTTCACCAAAATGTAAGAGAGGGGGGCTACTGCATGCAAGAGCCTAGGTCATGGAGGGCCAAGATGTGAGAGGCTACCCTAACTTACCTCAGTTAAGTGTAGTGTTGGGAAATGCAAGGTGAGAGTAATGAGGACCGTGAGGTCTCTTAGTCACTCCATAGGCCCAAAATTCAAAGGGGGGATAGGCAAGCCAGTTTTTAGGTTCAACGCTATGCCTTAGGAAGCTCTTTTCCCAAGGATGAAAGTGTGGTCCTGGGATGACAACGTGATGCACTTTTGTCTCCCAAGTGCACTGGCATTTGTATGACCAGACAATAGCAGAGACAAGGTAAAACCTAGAAAAAAAAGCTAACAGCCTAGCTAACTAACTAAAGGGCTAGAATAATGTGATTAAGTAAACAAAATACTCTCTAATGTTGTAAAGAAAATATGCAAGAGTAAGAAGAGAAAAGATTATCTCACCAAGAAATTTGTTCACCAGTTAGCTCCTTGAAAGCATGTTCACCTACACACACAAAAGAGAGAAAAATGTTGGGTGGTTGTTTAGGGGCCTACCTCAGTTAGACCCTTGTTTAGGTGTTTCCACCTCCACAAACAACCAAGAAAGTGAGATAAAGAAAGAAATGTAAAGAAGAGAACAAAATCACCAAGTGATAGAGGAGAGGAGAGGGAAGCTTACCACCTCCACCAAGAGCACTCAAGGATGCTTGGGGGAGAAAATGAGAGTACTCAAGCCTCTATTGCAATGGTGTTGTTGCAAACTTGCTCTACTGAAGTGATGGAGTGTTGCTTTGGCTGCAATGGAATGCAAGAATGTTGCTATTATGCAAAAGAGTGAATGCAAGATTGCTTAAGCTATCAAGAGGATGCAAAAGAATGTGAGGAGATGAAATGTTTTTTCAAGGAATGAATTTGAAGGAGGGGTGGAGAAAAAAAACCATATTCAAGTCAGTTGATCGAAGGGGGTGTTACAACTTCACCTCCAATGAGAAGTGTAACACCTTTGTAGGTTTAGCCACAAGAATCTTCTAGGGATGTAAGCACGTCGCGTGAATGTCTACACACCACATGAGTGTCCCTGAAAAAATCCTCCACCGACACTCAAAACAAGCACCAAGTGGGATACAAATAATGGGCTTAGGTGGAATTAAGCCTCCAAACTTAGTTTTTCTAAAGTGAAGAAGGGAAAAAAGGGGAATTGCACATGAGGTGCAAATTCACTCTTATACACCAGTAAATATTCCATTTCCAGTTCGTACTAAGTTGATTTTAGACACATTTTCTAATTCTAATGATGATGTTGAAGAGATTTCTAACATTCCTTATGCTAGTTCCATCAGTATTTGAATGTATGCAATGGTTGCACTAGACTAGATATAGCCCAAGTAGTGGGAGTTTTGAGCAGGTTTATGTCTAACCCTGATAGAAAGAATTAGACTTTTTTTAAGAGGGTGTTTAGATATTTATGTGGTACTTTTGATTATTGCTTGTTTTATCATGGTACTAATGATTTGGATTGGGTAGGTGACTTGGATAGTCGAAAGTTCACTAGTGGCTATTTTTTTACTTTGTTTGGAGGTGTAGTGAGTTAGATGAGTAAGAGGTAGCCTACAGTTGCTTTATCCGCCACCAAAGTAGAGTATATGGAAGTTACACTTGCTTCTAAGGAGGTGGTTTGGTTATAGATACTTGGTAATGGCATTGGTTTTGATTTTAGGATGATGAGGATTGGATGTGATAGTTAGAGTGCCATATGTTTAGCTAAAAATCTTATGTATCATGCTCATACTAAAAATGTTGACGTTTAGTATCACTTGATGTGAGAAATGGTAGAGAATAGTAAGGTTTTGATTGAGAAGGTTGACACTTTGGATAATCTTTCAGATTCTCTAATGAAGCTAGTGACCACAAATAATTTCTCTTGGTGCAAGAAGGCCATGGGCCTTGCTCACTATACTTAATTTTATATTTGTATCTCATGGATAAAATAATTGCAATGTACAATGTCAAGTGGGAGAATGTTAGGATAGGTGACATTATAATTGCTATCCTAATTTGATTTATGTGTCTCCATATTCCTTGGAAAGAATTTTTGAGCACAAGAGGGAAAAAATATTTATTATTTATTTTCCTATGAAAATTTGTAATTGCCTCCAAAGAGGTGGACCCTTCATTGTGGTGGCTACAAGGCATCCTGATAGAATATTCTTCCTAATCGTCCAATTTTCTAGGTTGGGACCACTTGAGTGTGCATGTCTTTGCATGTTATTTGCATGTTTTGCATGCTCTTGCATGGTGGTTCATGAGCTTGCATGTAGGTGTCAGAGACTTATGGATCACTCAAACTTGACTCATTTTGATTGGCTATGGGTTAGGTTCCCATGTGAAGGCCATGTGATTATTGAATATTTTATTTTGTGTTTATGGGCCATCCACTAAGTGGGGTGTGGGTTTTTCGAGGTGATTTTTCTTGTTGTTTTTGGATACCATTTGTGGTATACTCTCCCACAAAATTCTATATATTGGACCATTGGGATGGTGGTTTAGTATGAGTTCTTTGTAGGTTTTCAAGACAATGAAGTGCTGCTAGATTATAGAGATGATTATTTTATTGATGTACTTCCTTGAAGATTAATACAAACATTGGATCTCTTTGTGTGTGGATTTTTTTCCCAAAAGGTTTTCTCCACGTATATCTTGTATCACTTATGTTGATGACTTGTGGTATTGCAGATTTTTATTTCATTGTTGTAATTATCAATCACTTAATCTTATTATGGTTATTTTGAACATATAATTTTAGATTTGCAACCACGTATTTAAGTTCATATTTTTACAAGTTATACCTTGATTTTCAACATTTGGTATCAAAGCTAATGCTTATATTAAGAGAGGGATGACTTTCTTTTGAGTGTTGAAGGTTTTTTATTTGTAGTGGGAGCTTGTGCATTGTGGGTTTTGTAGATTTATGAAGAAGATTGAAAAACATGGTCTCTACCTATCGCCTAAATATTGAGAAATTTAATGGCATTGGCTATGAGATGTCAAAGTTGAAGATGAAGGATCTCCTTGAAGAGAGAGATCAATGGTTGGAAGTTTCAAACCAAATGAAACCGAAGAAAATGTCTAATGAGGATTGGAAGAAAATGGATAAGAAGGAACATGGAACCATTCAGTTGTGTCTTGTAGATTCCATCCTCTTGAATGTTTCATAAGAAGCCACCATATACAATTTGTGGAACAGGATAGGTGGAACCAACATCTAACACCAAGGTGGAACCATGTTGCTATAATTATTAAAGAAAGCAAGGATTTTTTTACCCTTCAATTTAATCACCTAGTTGGATCTCTAATATCTCATGAAGAAATATTGACAAATTCATTTGGATAAAGTGATGAGAAATATTTTTCCTCTAAATTACAAAGAATGAAGATGCCAACACTAGCACCAAATCAATTGAAGTCGAGGTAGAGTTCAAAATAAAAATTATTGCCACCATTTTGTATACAAAAATTAACTTTGCAACTTGTTATAAACAAATGAAAATATAAGTATAAACATATATATATTTGCATTAACTAGGGTGAATAGGAAAGAAATTTTTTCTTTTTGACTTGCAACATAAAAATCAAATTGGAAAACATGGCAAAATTTGAACTTGCAACATCATTACAATTTTGAAATTAATTTGTGAAGAAAAATTGAACAATCACCTTCAATCCACTTTTTGAAAAATTTGAATGTTATAAAGAGAAATGAGAGAAAGGTTTATAGAAATCTTTGTAGTTGCAAGTTGGTTAATAATTTTTAAAATTAGTTTCTTATTTAGTTTATGTTAAGTAATTCAAGAAACCTATAAAAAAAATAACATAAAAATTGTTTATCCATTATGAATTATTTTATTAATATATATATATATATATATATATATATATACACATATTTATATACACAACTATATACATTAAAGACAATATTTTAGAGGATAGATTTTACATTTTTTAACATTTTTGGTATAATCCAAATTTTAATAATGATTTTCACTAATCGCAAACTTATATATATATAAATTTTATTTTCTTAATGCCTTGATTTTGATTATGATGCAAGTAGGATAATTTCTTTTCCAAATTTCTTTTTTTCCCACTAATTACTTCCATTCAAGTCTAATTTCCCAATGAAAAAAAAAATACATATGTTTCTTATGGGTTAAATGCCAAACCCTAACTAGTTCATTTTGTACTTGGAAAGAATTATACATGGATTCATTTCCTATGGACATACGATAACCTTGATGAGTCAACACACTTTTCTTCTTTTGGTTTTACACAACTAACATAATACATCTCCTTAAATTTACATAGTAACACTACACACATTTCACCCATAGATTCAAGATCAAGTTTCATCTTAACCCACATACATCTTTGTGACTTTAATTTCATGAACCCCTAATTAGTTTCCAACTTTAACATATGAACCTAAAAAGAGAATAACAAGAAAACCCACATAAGATGGTGGACTCTCCACCCAACCATAAGGTTGTTAATTCAAACAACCCTCGAGCTGATTTAGAGGTATATTTGGATGATTGGACAGCATATGGGCTGATTTTAGAATTATATTCAGGAACTTCATACAATGTTGGATAAATGTAGAAGTATTCATATCTCTCTAAACCTAAAGAAATTTATTTTTGTAGTCCCCTTTGGCACACAATTAGGAAATATCATTTGTAAATAAGGTTTGATGGTAGATCCTGGGGGTGAAGATAGCTATAATCATGAATTTACCTCCAATGTAGATAGCCTCAAAAGTAAAAAAACTTTTTGGCTATACCAAGTATCACAGGAAGTTTATTAAAGGATATGTTACCATAGCTACACCTTTGGAGGAATTACTAAAAAATTGGAAACAAATAAAGCCATTGATTAGACAGGATAATTCCAACAATCCTTCAATATCCTCAAGCATAAAATAGCTGAAGCACCCATTCTCATATTTCCCTATTGGTCAGTGCCTTTTCATGTTCATGTAGATGTGCACATCTAGAATAGTTATAGGTGTAGTATTATCCCAACCCAGAGGAAAGAAGGACTACCCAGTACTATTTGCTAGTAGGAAATTATTCAAAGCAAAAAGAAACTACACCACTATTGAGCAAGAAGCTTTAGCTATGTTCTATGCATTGCTTAAATTTTGATACTATCTATTATCTACCCCCTTTACATTCTACAATAATCATGACCCACTAAACTTTCTCCTAAACAAGCTGATGATAAAAGGATGTATATGCAAGTGGCTCTTACTATTCTAGGTGTTCAATTTTATTGTAATGCTCAAACCAGGGAAACACAATGAAGGAACAGACTACTTATCCAAGATTGATATGGGAGAAGAGCCTAACAAAGATAACAAAGATAAGAAAGATGACATGTCTAACACTACCTTTTTTCTAGATCACAATAGTACTAGAGTAATTGCATGATGTTGCCAAGTTACTTTTTATCAGAATATACCCTCCAAATATGAATGCATATGACATACAATTAGTGTTTCAAGAAAATCATTACCATTTACCTTGATCAAAGGATATATATATATATAAGAAAGGAAAAGATTATGTACTCCTTAGTTTCATATACAAGCACAAAAGTAAATTGACTCTCAGAGAAGCACATGAGGGAATAGTAGGCAGACATAACTATGGGGATACTACGACATGAAAGATTATATTATTTGGATTATGGTGTACTAGTATATATAGAGACAACAAAGAGTGTGTCAAGAAATGTGATATTTTCCAAAGAACTAGACATCCATCAACATGTGATGAAATGCCTCTCCAACCGGTCTTAGCACAAAACCCCAAGTTGAAAAGTAGGTGATTGATTTCATTGGTCCTATTGACCCTCTGATAAAATTATCTAAAGCAAGATTCATCATTATCGATGTTGACTACCTAACCAAGTGGGAAAAAGATGAACCAACCAAATATTTTACTTCCAATACTATTTTTAAATATATCACAATATCATTACTAAGTTTGGGTGTCCCTTAAACTATATCACAAGTGACCAAAGAAAATACTTTATTAATAAGACTATAAAGGAGTTACTAGCAATATTCATGATTACGCATAATCATTGCACTCCTTACCATCTACAAGAAAATGGGATGAGTGAAGCATTGAATAAGATCCTTGGAACCAATCTTACTAAAATGTGCAACGGAAATAGAATTGATTGGGATATTAAGATACTAGTAGTACTTTGGTTTTATCGAACAACCTAAAAAAGAGACACATCACACACATTTTGATCTAGTCTATGGAATGAAGGCTATCTTATCAATTAAATTCATATTCAATATCCTTTGTATGGCCCTCACTTTAAGGCTCACTGAGGAAGAATATATCAAACAAAATCTATAAGGGTTAGAAAAATTAGATGAAGAAAGATAGTTGGTTGAATCACACTTGTGGGAAGAACAAAAAAGATAGAAAGCTTGGCATGATAGAAACCTAGGGACAAAACACTCTCATCCTATAGATACCATTTTATTATATGAAAAAAAGTTCAACAAGTAGGGAAAACTCAAATTCCACTGGTTAGGACCATAAAAAATCAATGTCATCTTGGATTCTGAAGCAATAAAGTTAGAGATATTGGATGGCACAATCCTACAGTGTTATGTCAATAGAGTGAAACTAAAACATTACCATCCAGATCCTGAGTAGAGTTGACTTGAGGAAAAGTTAAGGTTTTCAAGAGGGGATGATGTTAGTTAGAAAATAGTATACAAACACCGATCTAGAGATATGTAATATCTTATAGGAAAGAACATTTTGGAACATGAGCTTATAAAGATAAAATATACTCTAGGGATGCTATCTGAGGGCCATGTTCCCTATTGTAACTATAAGTGGATAGAAAGATTCATTCACTAATAATAGATAGTATGATAGAATAACATAGTGTATTATGATAAAATAAGGAAGAATATAGAATACTGACTATAACAAGATATAAGAAATGTAATGAATGATAATTGGTATAATCAATATAAGAAACACTTAATTCTGATCTATCTTGGGTGTATGTTATTTTATTTTGATTTATAGTTAATCTTGGTTCTAGAATACTTTCTCATGTTAGGTACCTCAATAGGACCAACTCTAGGGTTATAGACTACAACTAGCAAAGATTCTTTAGGTATAGAACTCTAATTTGTATCCCTCATATTTCTTGGTAACATGGAAAATTTAGGTCACCCAACTATGGAGGCATGTAAGGGGCATAAGGAATCATTGGATAAGTGTCACAAAAGTCAACTACATGTTGGAAAAGTGTGCCACATGGATTTGGATGCACATCCCTTGTTACTTGCTCATGAATCTTCCTCTATGCTTATATTTCTCTATAATAAGGTGCTGGTGGGAGTAGTTCAAGTATGGTTAATTTGTAGGTATCATATGCTATCAAAATTTCTCTAGAATTCAACATTTGTATACTCTTGGAAGAACTTGCATTTCAAGTGTGATGTAATTACCATTGATAAGATAATACTTTATGCAGGTTTTGGAGTGTGTGGTTTTTCTCATGAAAGGTTTTTCCTCACATGCATCTTGTTTTGTGAGCTTTTATACTTGCATGTGATGTTATGTTAATAATCTCTCTATTGTGTATCTCATACTATAACTATAAAAGACTTAAAATTATACATCTCTCCACATTAGATCATTGTTAGGAAGCATTTTTGCATACCTTTCTTCTTTTTAGTTGGTTTAGAGCTTGATCACCTTTGATTCTAGTTGTTGGGTGGAGGGTTTTGTTGCAAGTTTGGAGCAGTTAGTGTTGCCATTGATGTCAACTGGTTGATAGAAGAAGTGTTGATAGAATTGTGTAGATGTTGTTGCAAGTATGAGTAGTTGGTGTTGGATGAATGATGTTGTAGATTTTCTTAGATTGGTTATATTATGTTGTCACTAGTTTCTATCTTTGATGTCAAACTCTAGAGTTACTTTGATAAGCCTTGGTTGTTGAGTTGCTAAAAATATACTATGGTGATGGAAGATGTTTGGTTATGCATGTATAGTTGAGATATTGAGGAAGTTTTATGAGTACATGAGCTATCTTTATGATGCGGAGTCTAGATATGGTGTGAGATGTTGAGATAAGTTGAGATGATGTCTCTGGTGCTTGGTTTCCAAGTGCTTTTGAGAAAAATTGAAGAGAAAATAGTGTGTTGAAGGTTTGTTCAAAGGTTCAGAATGTGTTGTGAGATGTGCTCCACATTTCTTCTGTATTGATGTTATGCCTATGTGGTTTAGATATGTTGATCAGAGGTTCAAATATTATATATCTAGAATTTGGATTTATGGATTGATGTGCAGAGAGAGATATGTTCACTAATGTGTGAACTAAGTTTGTAGTGGTGTCTGGGAGAAATGTATTTTCTCCAAATTTCTTTGCAGGTTGATGTTTGGTCTTTCGAATCTAGGAAGTTGGTTATATTTTTTATATATTTCATAACTCAAGGGTGTTTGTGATTTGGTGCAGTACAAAGTGATTTTCATATGTCTATATGAATGGAAGGTAAAATGGGTGTTTAGGATGAATGTGTTTTACTAGTGTGAGTTGGTACAAATAATTTGTTGGATCTTAGGTGGCTTGTGGATTTCTTGAGATCGTCTAGAATCATCTTATGTGGTTTGCATTTCATCTTGATAAAAAGAGAAGCGTGTACTTAGTTGATTAATGGTGTTTACACAAGTAACGACCGACCTCGGTGTTTACACTACATGCGTAGGTGTTTAAGTATTGATGAAGGTGTAGCATGGAATGTGAGAGTTAATTTGGGTTTGAACTATGTTGTATTGTGGTTTGCTTTCATTCCTATCTATTGTGGGAATGTTTAGTGGAGACCTATTTTTGAATTTGTAAGTATGAGGCGTGTGTGGATGACTTGAAGATGTTTTTCAATTCATGGATGGTATAAATGCAAGCTGATTTGATGCAAGATGAAGTGTTTTGATGTGATGAATCTTGAGATTTGAAATTCAACGTAGTAGAGTGTAGAGATACAAAATGCAATGTGAGCTATAATTCAAGATTGTTGAATGTAGTGAGTAGAAGGTTTCTTGATCTTTGAGAGTTGCAAATGTTGTTTAGATGTTGTGGTGAATCACTGAATTCTCATGTTACTATGAGATACTTTTATCATTGTAACATTCTTTCGTTTGTCTTCTTTTTGATTTGGCAATGAGCCTTTCTTCTTTGGGTAGTGAGCCCTATTGTATTCAATATTGATGTTACTTATATTGTGAGCTAATCCTCAACTTTTTTCCTTCTTGGGTTTTCCATGTAAATATAGTGTTCCATTGTGTATGGTGTTGAATTGCTTAAGTTTCTATTATTTTATCTTCATGCTAATTCATCATAACAAATTGTAGGGTTTAATGAATGTATATGGATCTAAATATTAATAAGGTTTTTGAAGTTTTAATGTACAAATGAGTCACCCCCCCTCTCAATTTCCTTGTGCATACAACAATTGGTATCAAATCCAAGTTCCTTAGAGAAAATATTAATCACTTAAGGTAGATCTAGATGATGCACAAGAAGGAGATCCTTATGATTGATGGAACTTACTATGCACTATGTAAGACAAGGATGGAAGGCTCTCTAGAGCATTTGGGATATGATGTTTGGAAATTAATTCAGACTAGATACATTGTGCCTACAAATGGTCTGAGCCCTAAAATTGAACATAAGGTCCATCAAAGCAATAGTAAAGCTAAGTATGCTCTCTTGAGTAATCTTACAATTTCTAAATTAGTAAAATTTATGGATTTGAAAATTGCTAAAGAAATTTGGGATAAGTTGGAAAGTATCTATGAAGGAGATGATATGGTCAAACAAGCTAAGATGAAGAATTTGAAAACTACATTTGAGAACTTGTGGATTTCTAAAGATGAAAACATTACAAGCTATATGCCATGGGTAGATGAAGTGGTGAGTTCCATTAGAGGTCTTGGAGAAAAAGTTAAAGAACCAAAAGTGGTAAAGAAAATTTTTAGAACCCTTACTAGAGATTACAGTTATAAAGTTGTTGCTATTGAGGAATCTCAAAATCTAGATCTGTATTCTAGAGATCAATTGTATGGCTCCTTAACTGCATTTGAAATGAGAGAGTTTGGTACTAACAATGGTGTAAAAGTTGAGACTTCTTTTAAGGCTACAAAAATAGAGAAGATTGAAGAACAAATCAAGAAGATATTGATGATGTGGAGGCTAACTTTGTGAGGAGAAGAGGTACTAGTAAGTACAAAGGTAAATTAGCTTTCAAATGTTTTAGTTGTGGAAGATAGGTCACTATGCTTCAAGATATCCAAACAGAGTGGTGAATGACAAAAATAAGGACAACAAAGGTAAGATTATTCAGAAAAGCTATTATGTTAGAGAAGATGCAAGTATTTATGATGATGAATCTGATTATGGAGATGATGATGATGATGAATGCTTGTTCATGGCTTTAAAATATGAATCTGTTTATGCTAACTCTAAAATATGTGTGAAGGAATGCCCTCCAAAGAGAAAGGATAAAATTGAAGGTACTTTGGTATCTATTTTTCATGCTAGATAGGATAAGAACTATTGGATCATTGTTAGTGGTTACTCTAATCATATGATCATAGACAAGAGTAAGTTTGTTAAACTTGAAAAGTATGTTGGGGGACTTGTTAGATTTGGAGATTATTCAAGTGCTAAGATATGTGAAATAGGTTTAATCAGTTTTGATGGAAAGCATAATACTAAAGATGTTTACTATGTTAAATGTTTAAGTAATAACCTCTTGAGTGTTGTAAAAATGTGTAGCAAAGGATACAATCTTATTTTTTAGTATGATGGATGTGAGATCAGAAAATGGTTCATAACTATGATTGTTGTTGGAAGGACATATGAAAATGTTTATCAACTTAAGGGTGTTGATGGTCATTGTTTTATAACTTGAAGATCAATAAAATTTGGTTATGGCACAAGAGGATGTGTAATATTAATTTTGATAATTTGGTGAGAATCAATTCATTTCAAGTAGTGAGAGATCTGTCAAAGATTGCAAAGCCTATTAATGTTGCCTGCAAGGAGTGTCAATTTGGAAAGAAAACAAGAAGTTTTAAAGGAAAAGAAGAATCTTCTAATGGATTATTGGAATTGGTGCATAAAGATCTTTGTGGTTCTGCAAAAACAAGAATTCTTTAAGGTGACAGGTATTTCATGCTTTTTATTGATGAAATCTATTCAAGAATTACATGGGTTACTTTTTTTACAAAAAAATTCGAAGCCCTAGATAGATTCAAAGCACTTAGAGTTATGGTTTATAATGAAATGGATATGAATATCAAATTTTTAGGTTTGAAAAAGATGGAGAATTCACCTCCAATAAATTTAATATGTTTTGTGAGAATCATGGCATTAAAAGGAACTTGTCTACATCCCTAGGACTCCTTAGCAAAATGGAGTGGTTGAAAGGAAAAATAGAACTATTCAAGAAGCTACAAGGACTATGATGAAAGACACAAACCTACCAAAATTCTACTAGATACAAACAATTCATACTATTGTTTACACAATTAACAAAGTTCAATAAAAAGAAAACATCCAAAATACTCCCTATGATTTGTGGTATGGAAGGATGCCTATTATTAAATACTTTGAAGTGTTTTGGAAGCAAATGTTATATTAGAGGAGATGAAAAACTAGGAAAGTTTGATGCAAGGTCTGGTGAAGGAATCTTCCTTGGATATTCTACTAAAAGAAAAGCTTAATGGTGTTACAATAAAAGATTGAGAAAGATTGTTGAGAGTGCAAGTGTCAAGGTTGATGGAGATTTTAGGAAATTAGTGGTGATAAATGGAAATGAATTAGATGAACTTGACTGTAGAGAAAAAAAGAAGGCTAAGCAAAAGGAAGTACAATTTGCAAAAGAGGAAGAAGCTCTAGAAAAGACCCCTAGAATCCCTAAGTATGTGAAGAGAACTCATTCTAAAGAGCAAGTCATTGGAGACAAAATCAAAGGTGTATTAACAAGAAGGAAAGTGTAGAGGAGGGCGACCGACTACTTAGAACCCTAGGTCATAGGAGGGTATAAAACAATAGGCTACCTTGATCTACCTCAAGCTAATAGAATGTTTTAAGAGAGTTCAAATTTCAAGGGTTGAAAGGAAGATAAATTAGGTTGTTGATGTCCTTTACAAGCCGAAATGTTTTAGGAAGTCATGTGAGCAAGTTTCTAGAGTTTAGACTACAACTTAGACAACTCACTACTAGGGGACTAAAGTGTGGGACATGGATGAAAGCATGAATCACTAGCATCTTAGTGGGGCATTAGTATTCGTACAAACAAAAAGCATAAAGTACAGTAAAAAACTAAAGAAAACCTACTAACAACCTAACAGATGCAGTTTGATAGAATGACAAAAATAGAGAAGAGAAAAGTAACAAAACATCGAGAAAATCACTATAACTAATCTAATTACAAAATGACAAAGAGGGGTGAGGAAAGCACACCTTCCTACCCACAAGTTGATATCTTCAATATCTTCACCTCAAGTAGAACCTACACATAGAAGACCCAAAAATGTTGGGGTTGCGTTTAGAGTACTACCACAATCAATCCCCCACTTTGGTGTTTCCACCTCCATAGATAGCCAAATAGCAATGATTGTAGAAAGATGGTAAAGAGAGTATGTATAAATAGAGATATCAAGAAATACATTGAACAAACAATATGCTACAATATTAAGATGATAATGCAAAGTAAAAGGGAGATGAAGTGTTATCACCTTCAACCACGTGAACTCAAGGAAAATGGGAGGAGTGAGTGTGCAAGATTTCAAAGACCAATATTGTTGCAACAACGAAGAGAGTAAACAACCAAGTATCAAATTGTAGCTTCAATGGAGGTGGTAGAGCTTGAAGGAGCTAAAAGTGAGTGGAGATAATGAATAAAGTTGTCCAAAGTGTGAAGGTGATCAAGAAGCATGTGAAGAAGCTGAGTCAAATTGATAAGATATCCATTTGAAAGAAAAAATGGAGGAAAATGAGCCATTCAAAGTTGATTTGAATGGTAGGAGATGTTACACTTCACATCGAATGGAGGAGTGTAATTCCTTTTCAAATTCTAGAGGAAAGAATATCCTCAAGATGGTAGCATGCCATGTAGACATCTACACATTGCGCTAGCCTCTTCGATAGAATATCACCCATTGACACATAAAATAGCTTCCAAGTGGTTAGGGGAAGGTGATGAAAATATGAATTAAATATTGGACTCAATTTTCTAAGGTAGGAGGTAGTGTAAATGGGGAATTTGTAAGGGGTGAAAATTTACACCATTACATAAAGTTGTTGAAGAAGAGGTAAATTCTTGTTTACTTTCTGAATTTGAACCTAAAACAGTGATTGAGGAATGCACAGATGAACTTGGATGAAGGCTATGGAAGAAGAACTACTACAGATTGAGAAGAATTAGACTTGGGAATTTGTCCCAAAACCTGCAAAAAAAAACATAATTGGATCTAAATGGGTGTTTAGAAATAAACTAAATGAGAATAAAGAAGTGGTAAGGAACACAACAATGCTTTTGTGTAAAGGCTATTCACAATTTGAAGAAAGAGACTTTGAAGAGATATTTTCTCTAGTGGCAAGAATAGAAGTCATCATAATGTTTTTGGATTTTTTAGCACACAAGGATTTCAAATTATATCACATGGATGTGAAGTTTGTCTTCTTGAATGGAGATTTGGAAGAAGTCTACATGGAACAACTAGAAGGATTTTAGTTATCAGATAAACCTAATATGGTCTACATAATGAAGAAGGAATTGTGTGGATTGAAGTAAGATCCTAGAGATTGGTATGTAAGGTTGGATAAGTATTTGATATAGCAAGGATTCAATGAAGGTTCCATAGATAGTAATCTTTACTTTAGGGTTGAAAAAGATAAAATATTGATTGTAGTTGTGTATGTTGATGAAATAATTTTTGGAGGCAATAAAATTATGTGTAAGAAGTTTGCAAAAGAGATGCAGAAGGAGTTTGAGATGTCTATGTTTGGGGAGATGAATTTCTTGCTTGGGCTACAAATCAATCAAATAAACAAAGGTATATTCATTTCACAATCAAAGTATGTCAAAGAAATGTTGAAGAAGTTTGGAATGGAAGAATCTAAACTGGTATGTACTCCTATGGTTATTGTTTGTGAGCTAAGAAAGAATGATGAATACCTAAGGCTGATCAAAGCAAGCATAGATCAATGATTTGTGGTTTGTTATATCTAAGTACTACTAGATTGGACATCATGCATGTAGTTTGTCTTGTGGCTAGATTTCAAGAAGATCCTAGAGAGTCACATGTTGGTAGTAAAGAGGATATTCAGATACTTAAAGGGAACTCTCAATCATGGATTGTGATATCCAAAGGATACTAATTTCACATTGACTTCTTACATAAATTTAAATTGAGTTGGTTGTGTGGATGAAAAAAAAGTACAAGTGGTGGTGCATTCTTTCTTGGATATAGATTGGTATCATGGCTAAGTAATAAATAAGATTCAATATCTTTATCTATTGCAAAGGTTAAGTATATTGTGACAACATCTTGTTGCACATAGGTGTTATGGATGAAGCAAACATTGAAGGCTATTGGAGGTGGTGTTTGATGGACTAATTCCTATCTTTTGTGACCATACAAGTGCAATAAATATTTCAAAGAATCCAATGATACATTCAAGAATAAAACATATCTCAATCCGGTATCACTTTTTGAGGGAGAAAGTTGTAGAGAATGAGGTGAAGTTAGAGTATATGCCTACAATGGATCAGATTGTTGATATATTCACTAAGCCTCTTCCTAAGGTTACTTTTGTTGCAAGTATAAATGTGATTTCTTTGATGTAAACTAGTTGTTGTTGTCATTGATGTCAAATATGTGTATGGAATCTGGTTATTGGTTGTATATGTTGAGGATATTGAAAAAATTGTAATAAAGAAGGTTTGTAGGTTGTGCATGCATAGTTGAGATGTTGATGAAGTGCTAGGAGTACATGGAGTTATCCTTATGTTGCTATGTTTGGAGGTGTGTTAAAGTGAAGTAATGTTCTCTAATGATGTCTCTAGTACTTGTGTTCCAAGTGCTTTCGAGAAAATTTGATAAATAGATAAAATAGTATTATGCAAGTATTCAATGTATGCTCTGGGATGTTCTCTACATTTCTTTTGGGTTGCTTCTATGCTTGTGTGGATCTGAGGTATTGTTCATGGCTATTGGTAGCTACTATATGCAAAATTTTGGCTTCTCGATCATCATAAAGTGAGAGATATTTTTACCAATATGTGAACTATGCATTTCGGTGTGTATGGATATGGTATGGGAGAAATGTACTTGTTCCACATTTCTCTACATTATGGTTTTAGGACTTGAAGTTCTGAGAATAGGTTGTGTAGAGCCTTAAAAATGTATGATTCTATGGAGTAAGAACCACCATTTCAGCCCACATCAATAGAGCTATTCTAATTAAAAGCAAAACCAGAAATGCAAATCTAAACTACAAAAAACAAATAATGCTTTTAAGAGAAATCAATCTCCATTGTCTCCCTATCACCAAGATCTTTGTTTATGCACTTGCTCTCAGATTTTTATGAACACAAAATGCAATAAAGAGGCTATGATGAATGAGACATGCAAGAAAGATGCAAAGATCATATGAGTATGTAAATTTGTGAGAGGGAAAATGAGAGGGAAATCCCACTTTAAATAGGAGTTCTTTGAGGATGGAGAGGGGTTGAAAATGAAATGTGGGATAAAAGATGTGGGAGAAGTAAATGCCATTATCCCACATTGTTGGGTTAAATGTTATGCATGAGAGTGAAAGTGATAAAGGGATATTAGATTAAAATGAACCTAAATGATTAAATATGAATAAAATGATTTAAAGATGCTTTTACTAAAATGCAATATTTCATGAACGATTTATGCAAATGATATGATTAATATGCAAGTTATGATAATTAGTTTATTATGAAATAATAATAAATGACTATGATAATTGATTTATTAATGGGTATGAATATGAAACAATTATGGATGATAATGATAATTGATTTAATATGGAAATGATGTTTATGACTTATTATGCAACTGGATTATGAATGATTATAATTTATTATGCAAACGGGTATGAATGATAGTGCAAATGGACATGAATGTTAATGCAACAGATATTGAACGAGCATGAGATGGTTCAATGATTTGATAAAATGCATGAATAGAAGAAAGTATTGAATGAATTGATTAAGTAAATAATAATATCTATTTAATCAATAGAGGAAGATCGTTACGATTGTGAGGAAAAATTTGAGTGTCTACATTTTGCCCCCCTTTGAGACAATGCAGCTTGTCACGTTGTTTCAAAGAAAAAGATTTATCAACTGATACATGCCCCAAAGATATCTTGGTAAGGATTATGATAAGAATGATATGCCCCCTTGAGAGATTGATCAAACAAATTGTAAGAAGATTAATCTCTCGATAGATGTCTAGAAAGTGATTAGATACCTGATATTACGCAAGTGATAAAGTAGTGTACATTTTGATGAAAATGCATAGTTGATGGGCATAACTGAACAATTGATGGAAATGATCAGTATAGCCAAGTTGATGAGTTGATGAAGCTGATTGAGCTGATTAAGCTGATTGAGGATGATGCTTACGTAAGACAAACTAATTCAATGATTGATTGACCGATGAAGGGGACATGAAATTTTGAGAAGCAAGGTGATTGATTTTAGATTCAATTCAAGGGACATCTATCAATTCTATAAGGTAATTGATTGATTTCTCTGCAACAAGAAAGATGAAGAAAATGGAATGCAAGAAATGGTAGATGGAAGAAATGTAAGATGGAAGAAAACGAAGGTGATGAAGACTTTTGTGCCTTTTAAGTGCTTTTATCATCATTGAGCTTATTATATTGCAAAATAGTATAAGCATCTAGATAACATGAACATCTAGATGACTTGAATACTATTTGTATTTTTATTTAGTAATGAAGTATAAGCATCTAGGTATAAGAACCTTAGATGACCTGCATACTTATTGCATGGAAGACACTATCAGACAAGGAATGCTCTCATCCACATTAGAGTCATAGGTCCTCGATGGTTTTAGACAACCATGTCCTAAGATGATTCATCCTGTGAATAAGAAACAATCCATAAACAACAAACAAATGAACATGCCCCATCCTTGCCGCTCTAGTCAAAGACATCCTGGAGAAGCTAAAAGGCATGTCACCGAAGATAAAATCATAAAACAATCAAAGATAAACAAACAAACATGGATCATACTTCGATATAGAACCGATTCTTGGTATGGTTTTATGCGGTTGGTTGGATTTGTAAGATGGGTTGGATTCTTGTTATAGTTTATTCGATGTTATAATGTTTGCTTGATTGTCAACACTTGCATGTTTTGATTTTGTTGAAGTTCAAAGTTGTATGGTGATCTAAAAGTGTCACTATTTTATTTTATTTTTGGAATTTTTGATTTTTTTGGATTTCTTCAGGACATTTTATGATTTTTTTGGATTATTTCAGGACATTTTATGATTTTTTTGGATTATTTCAGGTCATTTTATGATTTTTTTTTTGGATTATTTCAGGACACTTTATGATTTATTTTTTTTGGATTATTTCAGGACATTTTATGATTTTTTTTGGATTATTTCAGGACATTTTATGATTTTTTTGGATTATTTTAGGACATTTTATGATTTTTTTGGATTATTTCAGGTCATTTTATTTTATTTTTTTGGATTATTTCAAGACATTTTATGATTTTTTTTGGATTATTTTAGGTCATTTTATGATTTTTTTGGATTATTTCAGGACATTTTATGATTTTTTTGGATTTTTTGAAGTTTTTAAAGATGGAGTGAAATGAAATGTGAAATGACTAATTTAAGTAATAAGATTTTCCATAGTAGAGGTAATGCAACCATGGATAAATGATAGATCAAAATGAAAGATTCACTACAAAACATGTCACACAAGCAACATATCCTTTGTAAAAAGATGATAATGGTTCATTGATTAGATGCCAGGAATGATCGATTCCATAAGGCATGATGATGATAAGTACTTAGGATCACTTATTCCTCTAAGTACGATAAGATTGATGATTTTTTATGATTGGCTGACAAAAAAAATGAGGATTGGATAATGTTTTATAGCTAGGCTCAAATATGATTCACATGATAAGATTCAAGGTTGCAAAAGGACATGATGACCAACATTGGAGGTAATTCAATCATGGATAAATGATAAGGATGTGAACTATGATGGAATGGTAACACATAAGGATATGAAAGGAGAATCCAAAGCATGCGTTCAAAATTTTTCCCCTAATCTCATCAAGAACAAAGGAAGGAAATGGGACATGGATTTTGATAAGCTAGGAGATATGGAATGGAAGAATGCAAAGATAAGGATAATGAATAGGATGATCAAGATCAATAAGATATGGACACAATGCCTAAGTATTTTTCTCCTATTCCTCATCAAGACCAAGGAAGGGAAGAAAGGATGTATTAAGATAGGATGGCGAAATATGGATACGGTGAAGGATATGGTATAGAAGATATGGATAAAGTGTAGAGGATAAGATGTATGACATTCAAGAAGATCCTAACCTTGTCAAGATCAAAGGTGGAAAGGTAAAGGATGAATGTAAAGAGGATAATGGATATGAATGAAAGGATAGATGAAACTTTCCCCCAAGTGTAGAGTACAAGAGGAATATGGAAGATAGGACATGGATACAGATAAATGAAAATGAAAGGTAATATATGCATGATAGGGAGATGGAGGAAGGACTCAAGAATCAAGTTTCATAGCTAATATCCCTTTAATATGTGCTCTAATAAACCATGGCAAGAAGGATTAGACTCATAAATGTTGGTATATTAATGGTGTGATGGAAGAAGCTAAGGACTTATGCAAAGGTTTGGATTAAAGGAGGATAATGGGGGATGGATGTTGGATAATGGATAGGAGGTTGGAAGGTTTTTTGATGGATAGATGGAAATGATGGAAATATCAACATAGGCACACACCTTGAAGGGTAGTGGAGTGATGGAGGAAAAATGAATTTGGAAGGTGATAGGTTTTTAGATAGATGATAGGAGGAAGATTTTGGATTAGAAAATTTGGATGCCAATTTATATTTTATTGCTTCTATGAGACTTTTGTGAATCCACATAGCTTTTGACTTTGATTTTTGATTCATGGGCCTTTGTGGCCTTTGAGATTCTTCTTTTTGCTTTATGGGCCTTTGTGGCCTTTGAAATTTTTCTTCTTGATTTATGGGCCTTTGTGGCCTTTGAATTTTTTGCTTTTGACTTGATGGGCCTTTGTGGCCTTTTGGATTTTTATTTTGACTCGGGATCAAATTTTCTTTTATTTTTGCATGGCTCTTCAAGGAGACATGTTGATCCTTTGATACATGTGGATTTTGATATGGAAGATTTTGACATTTGGCACCCAAATTGCTTCCAAGAGCAATGGGATGGGTGGATGGAGATGAATGATATGGAGTTCTTATGGATGGGTTAATGTAGGTAGAATTTTGAGAGGGCATCAAGGATGTGTGCCTTTGTTGTTCTTGATGAATAGGAGATGGAGGGATGTAGGGCCCCAATATGGATGGAAGGGTTGATGAACTAGGGTTTGGATGATAAGGAATAAGGATAGATGAAAGGTTTGATTGGCTAGGATAAGGACCTAGGATAGATGAAAGGTTTGATGGACTAGGATAAGTAGGTTTATTTTGATGGAATCTAGGCTTACGATGGATACCAATGTCTTGAGCGTGAGGTGTATAACCAAGGCCATGATAATATGGATTTTCTTGGGTATAAAGGGGTTCTAGGATACCTTGTTCATGAAGGCCTAATCCTTTTCCTTTATAGTTCATACTTTCACACATTTTTTTTCCAACGACATATATATTGTTTATGAAACAAGATGCAAGTCCATTGTGAGGTGGTTGTCATATGGAAGGAATAGCAAGATCTTCGAGTAAACCACCTTGGATAAAAGTGAGAGAACCCATTTGATAGGTAAGAGGTTCATGGATAGCTTGAATAGGGGTGATAGACTCTTGTAAAGGATTGTGATCATGAGGGGAATTAGGATGGGTGATAGGATCTTGACATGGGGATGAAGGGGTACTTTGATCTTGACATGGAAAAGGATCAAGAGGTGTAGGAGATGGAGTAGCTTTCTCTTTATTAGGTATGGAATCATCACAAAGTGGTATGAAAGGCATGTCTTGATCATGAGAAGGATGAACATCATCATGGAATGAAAGGGTATCCTGGAATGGAGGTTTATCTTGATCTTGATGAGGAAGGGAATCTTGAAATTTTGTGGAAAGCATATCTTGATCATTGGATATGATGGAATCATGAGATGGTATGGATTCATTAGATGAGGTGGAAGGAGGACTTTGAAGGATAATTTTATCTTGAGATGGAAGGGATTCATCTTGAATGAAACAAAAAGAGATAAGGGGATCATCATGAGGTTCTTGAGAGATGGGATCTTGGTCAAAGATTGGAAGGGGTTGTGGAATTTTGGTATCATTGGATGGAGTGGAAAGAATGCTTTGATCTTGATGTGCAAGAGATTCTATGCTAGCATGATTTGGACTAATAGATTGACATGACTCATTGGATGTAGATGGAATGATAGGAGAGGATGGTTGAATTGATTCGTTAACTTGGGTGAAAGACTCATGAGGTTTATTTTGACTTATGGGGGATGAAGATAGATGCATGACATGGTAGGATTGCTCAAGATTATTTGTGTTTGAGGAAATAGATTTGGGTTTCTCATTTAGCCTTTGCAGAAAATCATGGATATTGAACTTGGATGATGTAGTTTTGGGTAAGGATAAAGGCTTATGAGATGATTGCATCACTTCATTCAAATTTTGGGATTCAAATTGTTTTTCAAGCTCTTTCAAATGATGGTCAAGATATTCAATCCATTGGTTTCATTCATAGGACATGGATGAATATGGAGGATAGCAATTAGACATGTTTGGTTGATGGTTTTGGAAATGTTTTTAGGTGTTGCAAGGTACTAGGTGTGAAGTTTATTTGAAGTCAATTGTTTGTGTTCAAATTTATGAATGTGGTGAATACTGTTTGAAAATCCAGAAAAACCTTGACAAGCACAATGTTTTGGTGTATGCAAACCCACATGAGACAAGCACAATCCTAATAGGCCAAGGGTTTGTATACTTGATATAGCCCATTGATATACTCCGAATTGGTGCTAAACACCTTTCCTTCTTGAGAGCGGATAGCTTAGAAGTTTGGTGGCATTGGCTCCCCTCCACGACTCATTAACGTCATTCAAGCACACCAACTTTGAATTCTTGGGTCATCACTTCCCAAGAACTGCTATCTCTACTCAAGGGAGTCAGTAGTGAGTATCTTTGGGCATGATATTGTACCCTGCACTATACCAAGCAACGGCTAAAAATGGTTGGCTTCTAAAACAATAGGTGTTTAGTTAGGGCATCCGTTCGAGTGGCCACACATGGGGCAAGAGATTAATCACCAACTAGGTGGCACTCTAGCCTGAAGAGGTTACACTCAACAGGGTTTATGGGAGTACTACTCCATCCATGTGACACATCCTCACTCGTGGTACTTGAACTTTCCTCAAGCACCCATTTTATATCCCGGCTGGAAGTGGCTTGGCTTTAGCCTATTATCGGTCGAGTCATCCCTTAAGGTGAGTACTTTTTTCCTTAAGGCAGACCCATTTCTAGAAATAATAACCATTTATCTTACACCTAGGATCACTCAAAAGTGCAAGGGGAGAGGATACTTTGATTATTAAGTCGTGAAGGTGACAAAAAATAAGGTGGGTCTGGTTTTATGATCACCTAGTTTTCACAAGGTGAGAGCATAATCACCTACCACCTTCAAGCACAGTCAGACATAATCAAGCACATGTTCATTTTAATGCACCAAAAGAAGTGTTTTATAATCTAAAAGATAATTGGTTTCAAAATCATGTCTTTGACGAACGTCCTGCATCAAAATCTCATTAGTAGTTTTATGCCTCCTTTCTTTGACAAGCGTATGTTTTGATTTTCAATTCTTTGCCAAACGTACCTAGCAAGAGAAACCAAATTAACAAAATTAGTCACAAAACCAAAACTTGACCAAAATAAAAACTAACATAAATTTAAAGAAAAATAACCTAGGAAAAAAAAATTAATCTAAGATAAAAAAGCTAATTCAAAATTAAAAGTTAATCTAAATTCAAAATCTAAAGTTAGAGATTAAAAACTAATCTAGATTCATTTAAGTTAATCCAAATTTAAAACTTATCTAAGTTAGAAACTAATTAAAAACTAATCTAATTTAAAAGTTAGTGCAAATTAAAAACTTAAAAAAAAAATTATTCTAATTAATTAGAATTAAAAGCTATTCTAAATTAAAATTAATGTAAAACTAAAAGCCAATATTAAAAATTACTCTAGATTAGAACTAATCTAAAGTTAAAAACTAATCTAAGAATTAAAAACTAACTGAAATCTAAATCTCTAATCTAAATTCTAAATTAACTCTAAATAAGAATCTAATTTAGAAAGTCAAAATCTAAAAAATAAAAAATAAACTAAGAATCTGAGTAAAATCTAAATTAAATATTTTTCATGATTTAAAAATCTAAGCTAAGCTAAAAAGATAAAAAATAAAAATAAAATCTAATTTAAATCTAAAATTAAATTTAAAAGCTACATTAAGAAAGAAAGAAAAACTATAAAAAGCAAAATTTAATCTAAATTAAATTAGTAACTAAAATCTAAACTATATCAAAAGAAAAAATAAAAATCTAACTAAATAAGAGATTAAAAACTAAACTAAAAATTAACTTAAATTAAACAAAAACTAAGTTGAACTAAGCTAAATTAAAATAAAACTAAACTCAAACAAAATCAAATTAAAAACTTAAACTATATTAATACTAAACTAAAAAAGAAAACTAAAACAAACTAAAAATGACTGTTAAATTAAAAGAAAAGGAGAATCAAAGTCAGATAAGAAGAAAATAGAATTGCATGTTGACAACAGACACAGAAGATTGCAGACAGAATATCTTAGAATAGCCACTGCCCCATGACCTGTAATGATTGCCAGACCTGCAGAGAGAAAATATGTAAAATGCAAAATGAGCACAAAAAAGTAGCAATTCTTTTTTTTTTTTCAAAATACAACTAATACAAAAAAATGTGAGAGATGCAAGCAAAAATATGAAAGCATGGATAGGGCAAGCAAGTTGTTTGATAGAGGCATAAACAAGGTATGTGAATTGTTTTCCAATGTGCACAAGATGGTTTTCTTTTCTTCTTCTTCTTTTTTTGAAAAATATTTTAACAACTTTCAAGCAAATGCTACTTGTAGGTATAAAGCCAAAGGCAGAAGAAACTTGCAAGCAAATGCTATTTGGAACAAAAAAAAAATCTTCTATTGGTGATTAAAGCTTGCTTCAGAAACTTTAAAATGCACTGCTGTGTGAAGTATGCACAAAATGGCTCTGTTGAAAAAAATAAACTTAAGAAACTTTCAAAAAAATGCTATTGGCAGGTGTAAAGCTTGCTTGAGCAGCATCCTCCCTTTCTATGCCAAAATGAAAGCTTTTAAAATAGTATAATCCTCTAAAACATTTAAAGCATGAATATGGATGAGATATTATTCAAACAAAGCTTTTATTCACGTCGGGTTCACCAATTGTAGAGCCTTAAAAATGTATGATTCTATGGAGTAAGAACCACCATTTCAGCCCACATCAATAGAGCTATTCTAATTAAAAGAAAAACCAGAAATGCAAATCTAAACTACAGAAAACAAATAATGCTTTTAAAAGAAATCAATCTCCATTGTCTCCCTATCACCAAGATCTTTGTTTATGCACTTGCTCTCAGATTTTTATGAACACAAAATGCAATAAAGAGGCTATGGTGAATGAGAAATGCAAGCAAGATGCAAAGATCATATGAGTATGTAAATTTGTGAGAGGGAAAATGAGAGGGAAATCCCACTTTAAATAGGAGTTCTTTGAGGATGGAGAGGGGTTGAAAATGAAATGTGGGATAAAAGATGTGGGAGAAGTAAATGCCATTATCCCACATTGTTGGGTTAAATGTTATGCATGAGAGTGAAAGTGATAAAGGGATATTAGATTAAAATGAACCTAAATGATTAAATATGAATAAAATGATTTAAAGATGCTTTTACTAAAATGCAATATTTCATGAATGATTTATGCAAATGATATGATTAATATGCAAGTTATGATAATTAGTTTATTATGAAATAATAATAAATGACTATGATAATTGATTTATTAATGGGTATGAATATGAAACAATTATGGATGATAATGATAATTGATTTAATATGGAAATGATGTTTATGACTTATTATGCAAATGGATTATGAATGATTATAATTTATTATGCAAACGGGTATGAATGATAGTGCAAATGGACATGAATGTTAATGCAACAGATATTGAATGAGCATGAGATGGTTTAATGATTTGATAAAATGCATGAATAGAAGAAAGTATTGAATGAATTGATTAAGTAAATAATAATATCTATTTAATCAATAGACGAATATCGTTATGATTGTGAGGACAAATTTGAGTGTCTACAAGTTGATAAGCTTTCTCTCTTGCTTTGTTCAAGAGGAATTGAGAGTGTTGTTATTGATGAGTTTCTGAGATAGTGTACTTTAGTGGTTGACAGGGCTATTCAAATATACAAAATATTCATATTCTTTATGTGAATTTTTTTGTGAAGCTTCTAGATGAATTTACATGTGTTCATTGCATACTCTAAACCATGTTCAAGTGAATTTTGTTGTCTATAAATATTGGAATGAGTTAAGGATGTGTGTGCTTAATTGTTTAATGTGCTCACAAAGTTCATGGAAGCATATTGAGGCATGTTGGGACTCATTTAGCTCCTCATTAAGAATGTGTTTGGGTCACCCTCATTTTCTTCCATAGTGGGAATGCTTTGGCACTGACCTAATTTGAATTTGTAAATATAGATTGTGTATAGCTGACCTTGGGAGGATTTCAAGGTTGAAGATGGTATGAGTAGTAATTTATATGTTTGAAAAAAATAGGAAAGATGTGAGATAGTGTGTGATGTGAGTTCAAGAAAATCAATGCAAAATTCAAGTTTTGATTTCCCTAAGGAAATGAGTTGATAGTGTACTCTATCTTTCAATCCTGTCTACAAAAGTGTGAGAAAATTATGGTAGAATATTTGTTGTATTGAGATAGTTTTCTCTCTATGAAAATTCTCTTCTAACTTTTGTAACATACCAACCCTAGACTAAAGTAAAAAATTTCTACATTTTCACCTTTCAAGTAAATTAAATAAGTAATAAGCCATTGAAATAAAAAAATGTATCTTCTTTATTGATAATTTTCAAACAAGTTACTTAACATAATACATGGATTCTATTTCTTTTGATGAGATTTAGAAAAAAATAGTTTTAATATGGTCGAGGATCCTTCCTTTCAAAGCTTGCTTCTTTTGTCACCTCTTGTGGAGGAGGAGCATCACTCAAGCACCTTTTCGCCAACCATGGACTCTTAATGCAGTCCCCCACACATCTATCATTTGATAGATGGCCCTTCCCTTTGATGAAGAGATTGGTAGAGTAACCAATAACAAAAACCAACTAAGAATAGTGTTGTGTCCTACATAACTAGAACCTTGTAATCCCACAATGTTGAACTAGCATGTAATACTAGATCATGGTGAACTGACAACGGAGTCTTGACATTCACACTTTTCAGTGGAGTCTTCAGACATTCCCAGTACTTTGGCCAAAGTGTTCTCATTTAGTACTTTGAATGAAGGTCATCTATCACATACACTACTCAGGGCCAATTTGACTTAAGATTAGCTTAAGCTACGCATATGTATTTCCTTCAATGGATAGTCTATCATCCCAAAGATAACCTACCACCATATTAATCTACTTGGAATAAACCTACTTAAGAAGTAAGTAGACAAGATAGGTATTTCCTTCAATGGATAGTCTATCATCCTAGAGATAACCTACATATTTGGAATAAACCTACTTAACAAGTAAGTACACAAGCTAGGTATTTCCTTCAATGGATAGTCTATCATCCCAAAGATAACCTACTTAACAAGTAAGTACACAAGCTCCCTCCCATGCTATATTATCTATCCTAGGAGTAAACAAAAGCTTTCCTTGTTAAATCAATAACTTACCTAAGTGTATCACAAGTTCCTTTCATATTCAATCATACCTAGTATATAATACCTATGATAAACACCCATCTCCTACTATGGAGTACTTAAAAACAAATCATGAAAATAGCATAAAATCTTCAATTTCCTTTTCAAGACACTCTAATTTCTCTAATGCACACATTGGAAAATAAAACTCAAACATGCATGCAACACACATCATTCAAAAGTAAAATAACAAAGAAGAAGAGATCGTCATGCCTGTTATCGCTTATCCAAATAAATGGCAGTAATCTATCCCTTTCCAACAACAACAAGCTTGATAATCAACTCCTCAAGAATGTCACAAAGAAACTCTATCTCTCAAGTTGATAGCTTACTCCTCTCAAAACAATTTCATCACAAACTAAATAGAACTCTCTCCCTTTGTCTCTCTCAATTTAAAACAAAGCATGGTTGGAAATAATGTAGTATAATGACTAGTAAGAAGAATGCAAAAGATTTGTAATCTTGTGAGAGAATGCGTCCCTTCAAATGAAATGGCTTAGTTATTGACAGAGAAGCTTGGTAACCTCACATCCTATAGTTTAGGCATGTTAATGGATAGCAAGCTCCATGCAAAGCAACACATGAAACACTATAGAAAGGTGGAAACCTCCTAAGTTCATACTTAGCAAAATCACCTATAGGTTGACTTGCAAAACTGACAACAATCAAAGACTTATTCAATCTGCATATGCTCAATTTGAATTTTCTTATGAAATAGACACCTATAGCAATTTGGTTTCCAATCATCCAAACTCCTTGTTTGGCACAATTTCCTTGCCATCAGAAATAGTCAACTTCCAAATCGTAACACCAAGCACTATCGGCTTGCATAAGAGATGAGTCAGCTAAGATGATAAATATGTTTGACAAAGTATCCAACATATGTAAATATAACATACCAAATATGTTTACTAAGTCAAAGTTGATCTTAAATTTGGCATCGACTAAGTCCATTGACATAAGACAACAACTCAAAATGCAATATAAGTGTTTCATATCGTGTGGAAAAAAGAGTGAGAATCGGCTTCACAAAATAGTAATAATCTATACTATCGGCCTCTAATAACATAACCTTAAATGACTACAATTGACCTCCAATATCATAGTCATTATCGACTATAATTAGCCTTTATAAATCAGCTTCTATCATGGTAAGTTATAGACGATTTCTATTAATATATATACTATGTTAAATATGTATTATTTTATATATAATATACTATATACATATGTATATTTAAATACCATCATGTATTTATATATATATGTATATATATATAATTGCTAATATATATTTACATATATATATCATAAGAAAATAATGTAGGTATACATTTGATACATATATATAAAAGAGTACAAACAATATAGTATATAATAAAAACATTATATTTAATGTATGCATGTATATATGTATAAAATTATATGCCTCTATGTAGACATATATGTAGGTATATCTATATCAGTGCATCTGT
Organism: Sequoia sempervirens; assembly: GCA_007258455.2. Taxonomy (NCBI): domain Eukaryota; kingdom Viridiplantae; phylum Streptophyta; class Pinopsida; order Cupressales; family Cupressaceae; genus Sequoia; species Sequoia sempervirens. The sequence goes on from VDFB02379711.1 coordinate 260,430,690, forward strand.
ATGAGTGTGTCCATCCACCAACATATGCATGTATCAATACACATATACATATGGATATATGTATATACTATACATATATATATGTTCACATTTGATTCACATATAGTCATTCATAATTATCATCACATCTATAAGTGTTTATGTGTGGTACATCTATACATGTGCATATACATGTCCTTAGATCCCATTGACATGTATGTGCATATATATACACATACTCCACATACATCCCACTTGTCAATACAATTGTAATAGTATAGGAAAGTTCTCAAAAGCTCAATAGATAAACATCACCCAATAGTGCATGCAGTAGTAAATAAGACTTTCCAATGCAGACATAACAACTAAGGATGACTTACCAACTACCTAAAAACTAACTCAACTCAATCATTCTAATGTGGTGTGTGTATGCTCAAATAGTTTAATTTTACTGGTTACTTGACCAAGATATTCTCTTGAGTGATACTTCCCCTCCGCCTGGAGGAATGGAACATATACCTGCATCCACTAACACATGCACATGACAGTTAATTGTTCACAACATATGCAATATATATAAAACATCTCCAAAGTTAGAATAATCATTGAATAACCATCAATTCACATATATGTAGTATTTTTCTATGAAATAACATCAATTGAGATGAAATCAAATGATATAACATTCACTTTAGTAGCAAGGTACTAGCACAATTTATTCATCTCCATAATGCACATTAAATTCATATTTACCCTATGTAGTAATAGTAAATAGTAACTACACAATTCGGGTGTAACTACTCCCCCCAGGTGAACCATCATTCCTGATGAATTAAGGTACCAATAAAACATAACAACTAAAAACACATTGTTTCAAACATTCTTAGAAGCATTAAGAATATGAGGAAACTTCTGCTGAATTTCTACATAGTCCTCTTAAGTAGCTAAGTCTTTTGTGTACTGGTCCCAATGGACTTTGCACTCCAAGACCTCTCTATTTCTCAAGCCAAGCTTATGTGTTCTGAGCACCTTGATGGGCTCTAGAGATACTACTTTGTGGTCTTATACTTGTAAGGCAATACAATCAATGACATGATCATCCCTAGGTATGTACTTTTTAAGGTAGGATAGATGGAAGATGTTATGTATTCTAGCAAGAGTTGCTGGCAGCATGATTCGATATGCTACCGGATTCACTTCCTATAGAATCTCAAAAGGTCTGACATAATGTGGGGCTAACTTAGAAGACATTCCAAATTTAAGGGAGCTCTTGTGAGGTTTCACTCTCAACAATACTTTGTCACCTAAGGAAAAATTATGGGGAACTCTATTAGCATGAACGTAGCTTTTTTGTCTATTGTTAGCTTCAGCTAACCTTTTCTTAGCAATCTTAACTTTTTCATCCATATCAGTCAACATCTCTAGCCCAAGACTCACTTGATCCTCAAGTTTATCCCAACTTATAGGAATTTGACACTTTTAACCATACAAAGCTTCGAAAGGAGCCATCTTTATCACAAAATGATAAGTTATTGTAAGAAATTCAACTAAGGGAAAGTAGTCTTCCCACTTGTACTATTGATCCATGCAATACATCCTAAGTAGGTCTTCAAATACTTGATTCACCCTTTCAGTTTTCCCATCTGTTTCTGAATGATATGTTGAGCTAATATTCAACTGAGTCCCTAGTGAAGAAAATAAGGTTTTCTAAAACCTATAAGTGACTCATGCATCCCTATCTAAGATAATATTTTAAGGAATCCCATGCAATTTAAACACTTCTTGCACAAATTTTCTTTCTATGATAGGTGCTCCATCAGTTAGATTCTCGAGAATAAAATGTGCTACTTTGGTAAGCTTATCTATAGCCACAAGAATGTCATTGTGCTTATTCCTTGGCATAGGAAATCCTTACACAAATTCCTTACTTATGACTTGCCACTTCCTCTTTGGTATATCATGTGGGTATAGCAATCCTGCAGGATGATGATGCTCAACTTTCACCCTTTGACACTCAAGACACCTAGCCAAAAAACTAGCAACATCTCCTTTCATTCCCTTCTAGAAATATAATGGTTTTGCATCAACCATCATTTTCATCACTCTAGGATGTCTAGAGTATGATGCTTCACTTATTTCCTGCCATACCATATTTCTTAATTCTTTTACATCAGGTACACACATTCTACCATTATATCTAAGTAATCCATTAGGTTCAAAATGAAAACCTTTATACCTAGAATCTTGTGGATTATCAATGAGTGCTTTCTTTACTTGCAAGTAATACTCATCCTTCTTGCACTTTGAAGTACTTTCCCCTTAAAATTGATTTGAATTGTCACTATAGAAGCAATGTGACGTCTTCAACTTAAAGTGTTAGTAACCCAATTTTCTTTCCCTTTCATATAACTGATATTAAAATCATAGTTAGCTATTAACTCTAACCATCTTCTCTTCCTAGAATTCAGATTAGGTTGATTGAAAAGGTACTTTAACCCATTATGGTTAGTTTTCATCTCAAAGGGTTTTCCTAGCAAATAGTGCCTCCACATTTGCAATGTGTGAACCACAACTACTAATTATAAATCATGTAGAGCATAATTCATTTCATAAGGTTTCAACTTCCTAGATTCATAAGCAATTACTTTCCCATCTTGCATTAATACACCTCCTAACCCTTCTCTGTAGACATCTATGATAACTGTAAAGTTACCTTCAGGATCTAATACTTTAAGAGAAGTAATTGGGAAAAGTTGTAAAGTGAGTGGGTCAAAAGCCTCTTGACACTTCTCAGTCCATTCAAATCTCTTTCCTTTCTTTTGTAAATAAGTAATTGGGAAAGTGATTTTAGATAAGTTTGCAACAAACTTCCTATAATATCCTACTAAACCCATGAAGCTTTTTACCTCCTGTAGACATTCAAATTATCTCGATTGACATCATGCACTCGATTTTGATTAACTAACTTCAATTCTTCCTTGATCATTTCTTTATTAACCATTTAATTTAATAATATTTATTTAATTAAATTCATTAAATTCCTCCATATCCCTCCTTTAATTAAATAAACCAACTTTATTTAATTAATCCCAATGTTCTCTCTTTGATTAAATAAATCAACTTTATTTAATTAAATCCTAATGTTCCTACTTTAATTAAATAAATCAACTTTGTTTAATTAAATCCTAATGTTCCTCCTTTTAATTAAATAAATCAACTTTATTTAATTAAATCCTAAAGTCATCTCTTTTAATTAAATAAATCAAATTTATCTAATTAAATTACTAATCTTCCAACATCCTCTCATTTGATTTAAATAAAATCAAAATATCTAAATCAAATTTCATATCAACTAATTCCATCTAAGTTAACTAAAACCTAATTAACTCCTAATAGTAATCCTCCATTCCTCTAGCTTTTGCAAGTTGCACATGTAAATCAATTTATTTTGATTTATGAATTCCTCCTATTTTCATTCAAATATGGCATATTCTTGGAATATTCCACTTATTTGAATTCTCCCTCCCAAAGGATTTTTGTCCTCCAACTTGGCATTAAAATCTCTTTCATGTCCTCTCCTTGAGCCAACTTGGCATTAATTCCTCTTACATCTCTTCTTACACAAGCCAACTTTTGAATTTCAAATTCCACCTAGATGCATTTAACATGCATATTGTTCAAAATGTGCTCGCCTCTCCTTCTTTAGCATGTTGACAAGTGGCACAATGCTAGTGGTCCATTTTTAATCCCACATTCCTCCTATTCTTCAATCCTCCATCCTTCTTCCTTATAAATAGAGGCCTTCTCTATTGATTTGAGGGCGAGAGGTTTATGCAAGTTTATTATCCATAATTTCATCCAAGTTAGCATATAATTTATCCATCATAGCTACGTTATTGGAATTTTGCATCAAATTCATCTTGTTCATCACACATCCATTATCAAGCTTATCAAGGGAATGGGAAAGGGATTCTTTCCACATCAAAGAAGCACCAATTCCCCCATGGGATGCTGGTTTGAGCATTTGAATAAGATTCATTAGCTTTCATTTAATCATTTTACTTTGTTTCTTGTTCATTGTGTTTGAATGAATTTCATGGGGAATGCTAGTTTAGATTCGTTTATTTGACTAATATTGGATTGTTTGTTCATGTTTGAGCAGGTCTAGACTAAGCATTCACACCTCCAACACATTTTTAGGTACAAGCCACTCAAGTATCACATTAATCTTAGTTGGATCTATAAAAATTCCATCTGTTGAGATCACATGACCCAAATAATGTACCCTCTTTTGGAAGAATGTACACTTAGAAATTTTACCATACAACCTATGTTATCTTAGATGTTGTAGGACCATTTCCAATTTCTTGCAATGTTCTTCCTCATTTCTAGAATAAATCAAAATATCATCTAGAAAAACTAATACAAAATTTTCAAGGTAATCCCTAAACACACTATTCATCAAGTTCATAAATGTTGCAGGTGCATTTGTTAAACCAAAAGGTAAAACAGTGAACTCATAGTGTCCATATCTAGTTCTAAATGCAGTTTTAAAGATATCTTCATCCTTAATCCTCAATTACTAATATCCATATCTCAAATCTATTTTAGAGAATACAATGACTCCCCTCATTTGATCAAAAAGGTCGTCAATGTGCGGCAACAAATACTTCTTCTTAACTGTAGCTTTTTTAAGCATACAATGGTCGATGCATAAACACAAGTTACCATCCTTCTTTTTGAAAAAGATGATTGGCACTCACCAAGGTGATACACTTGGTCTTGTTAATCATTTCAACAATAATTCATCCAATTGTGTCTTATGTTCCATAAGTTCAGTTGTTGTCATCCTATAGGGTACCCTAGAAATAGGTTCTGACCCTGGAATTATATCTATAGAGAATTCAAATATTATTTTCAAAGGAAATCTTGGTAATTCATCTGGAAACACATCTGAAAATTTTCTCAATATTGGATACTTCTCCATATCCAATTTTCTAGTTTCATCTATTTCACCATCTTCTAGTTCTTGAAAAAATTTGGAACTCCAAATCATCACTATCCTTCCCAAATTCTTCAATATTTATGGTGAAGAGTTTACACCCTTTCTTCTTAGCTCTTAAAAGTTGCATTTCCTTAATTTGTCAAATCCTAACCTCTCTAGGTATCCCTTGGAATTTTACTCAATTTCCAAAATCATCAAGGTATTCTACACTCTTTTCATGCAAAACTACCTTATGTTTCCACAACCAATTCATACTTAGGATAACATCATATGATCCTTGAGGTGTGACATAAAGGTTTACATCTATAGAAAAACTAGGTAGTTCTATCTTAGCCTCAAATAGGCATTGATCTACCATTGCTCTTGTCTAGTTTGCATACTCTACATCCCAATACATTGCCATGTGTCCCACCTTTCTAGATAATTGTTTAGCTATTCTAGGTGAAATGAAATTCAGCTGCACTAGTATCAATAAGAACGAAAATAGGTAAGCCAAAAAAAATACTTGGTGTTTCAACTGGAGTTACATGGTACTCTACCTAACGATCATCCACTACTGCATGTATCTTATGTTGAAACCTTGCTTGTTGGGTGGATAATGGATTACCATATGGTCGTGATCCAGAAGTTTTATTGGGACACTCACTAGCAAATTGGTCCCCTCTACATATAAAACATCCTATAGTCGACCCTCTTTTTCCTATGGTTTCTCCAGATTTGTTGATATTTTCATTAGCCTTGTTGGTATTACCCATGCTAGAATCATTCCTTTTTCGCTCTCTCCTAGTCTCCTTTTCATTATTATAGAATATTTTTCCCTTTTTCCTTGGAACATTTTTCATTGATTAGTCCTTCTTTTGCTCACTTCTTTCTTGATGAGTGGAGTTGGCCCAAAACTTTTGATCCTACTTAATCGCTTTATCATATACAAGATCCATTATTGTTGGGCCATACATATCCACTTCACCTATGATTTGACTATTAATTCCCATTATAAATTTCCTAATGTGGAAGTGCTCATCCTTGTGATATATGGGAATATAGCATAGAAGTTAGGTGAACTTCTCCCAATATTCATTGACTGTCATGTTACCTTGTCTCAAACATTGGAAATATGAGAGTTTTTTGTCATAGAAGAGTTGTGGCAACCATCTCTTGTGGAAAATCTCCAAAAATTCTTCCCATGTTAGCTTCCATGATTTGATATGAAGTTCCAACTTCTTATTCATCCACCAGTCAGAGGCTTATCCTACTAACTATTATGCACCCCATGTGGCTTTAGTAACCTCATCATAGATTCATATTTCAAAATACTTTTCTATTTGGACAAGCCACACCTTAGCTTCATCTCCTCCATCACTTCCATCAAACTTGGTTGGAATTATCTTCTTCATATCCTTGGAAATTTTGGAAGCTACGAGCTACTTATTCCTTTCAATAGACAACGTAGGTGAAATTTCCTTCTCATGATTATGGTTTTCATTACTCCCATGGGAAGATTTTTTTCCCTCATGCTCATTAATGGGTACTTCCTTTTCTACCCTATCCTTATCTCTTTCCTGTTCAAGGTTTTAGCCAACCTTTCCAAGATTTGGTCAAGCCTAGCCTCTACTCTAGTGGTTCCTTGTCTAACCTCTTGGCTTCCACCAAGATTAGTTCATGTCCTCACCATCCTTACATGATTGGTCTTTACCTAAATGTTTATCCATGCTATACTAAACTATTTTATCAACTATCTTATGGAAAACATTAAAAATGACATTCATATGCACACAAATAATTCCACATAAGACTAAGCACACACTTTTTTCTTATAAACACATAATTTTATTCATTTCATGAGGATTTACCTTTCGATTACATGGAGTGACTATTTAGATAGTCAAGTGGAGATTATCCTTCAGATTCATTCTTTGACACATAACTTAAAGGAGTATAACCTATAGAATCGGATAGTTATTGTTCCCTATCTTTTTGTTCATCTCACATTTGTTCATACCTATCCCAAAAAGGATAATAACCTTCAAATTTATCATCTGATACATAGTTATGAGAGGCAATGTCAATATGGTGTTCATCAACAATGTATTTTTCCCTTTTCATAGAAATTGTTTCATGAGACCGTTTCTCTTCTAGCAGTGTTTGTGGTACAAATCCCTCGGACTCATTACTCGAAGACATTAATAATACTTCAGCCAATGGAAGAACTCTAGGATCTCTAAAAATGAATGTTGGACTAACACTTTCTTTTGAGGGCATATCCCTAGAAAGTGGTAATGACTCAATTTTTTTTGGTGAGATGGTCGGTAGGTAGTTAGTTGTACATAGCCTCCATCTTCATCTTTCTCATCACTTAACTGATCCAAGAGAGTTCATGACTAAAATTTTTAGTGTCTCTCAACTAGAGGGAATTGTCGTAGTGGTTTCCTCAATGGTTCTGAAGATGGCTTCTCTTTCCTTCTTGGGCTTGAGGTAACACTTGTTTTTTATTATTGACTTTTGAGTTGTTAATCTAAGATGCACCATCCAAGCACAAGAATTCACAACATTTTATATCATTGGATGGAAAGAATGATAAGCTTATAGGTTCCAGATCTAAACCTAGTAGCTCTGATACCACATGTAACATGCCAACCCTTGAATGAAGTAAATCAATTATAATTTTTCACCTTTCGAGTAAATTAACTAAATAATAAGCTATTGCAATAAAAAAAATCTCTTCTTTATTGATAATTTTCAAACAAGATGCTTTAGATAATACAACATGGATTCTATTTATTTTCAACAATTTCATAAGTTACAACAATACAAGAATGTATACAATTACATACATAGCTTAATGAGCTTTAGAACAAATAGTTGTAAGACAGTCTAGGATCCTTCCTTTCAAATCTTGGTTCTTCTGTTGCCTGCTATGGAGGAGAAGCATCACTCAAGTGCTTTTCCCGCAACCATAGACTCTTAATGTGGTCCCCCGCACATCTATCATTTGATAGATGGCCCTTGCCTTCAACAAAGAGATTGGTAGAGTAACTGATAATGACAACCAACTAACCATAGTGTTGTGTCCTACATAACTAGAACCTTGCAATCTCATAATCTCAAACTAGCATGTAATATTAGATCACGATGAACTGATAGTGGAGTCTCAACATTCACACTTTTCAATGGATTCTTTGGACATTCTCACTACTTTGGAAAAAGTGTTCTCATTCAATACTTCAAATGAATCTATCACATACACTACTTAGGGCTGATTTGACTTAAGACTCTCTTAAGCTATGCATAGGTATTTCCTTTAATGGATAGTCTATCATCCCAGTGATCACCTACCATCATATTAATCTACTTGGAATAAACCTACATTACAAGTACACAAGCTAGGTATTTCCTTCAATGGATAGTCTATCATACCATAGATAACCTACATGCTTGGAAAAAACCTACTTAAAAAGTAAGTACACAAACTAGGTATTTTCTTCAATGGATAGTCTATCATCCTAGAGATAACCTACATACTTGCAATAAATTTGGTTAACAAGTACAAAAGCTCCCTCCCATGTTGGATTATCCATCCTAGGAGTAAGTATAGGCTTTCCTAGTTAAATCAACAACTTAGCTAAGCGTATCACAAGATCCTTGCATGTTCAATCATACCTAGTATATAATACCTATGATAAACACCCATCTCTTACTATGGAGTACTTAAAACATATCATGAAAATAGCATAAAAGCTTCAATTTCCTTTTCAAGACACTCTAATTTCACTAATGCACACACTAAAAAAGACAACTCAAACATACATGCAACACACATCATTCAAAAGTAAAATAATAAAGAAGAGATCCCCATGCCTATTATCGCTTATCCAAACAAATGGTAGCAATGCAACCCTTTCCAATAGCATCAAGCTTGATAATCAGCTCCTCAAGAATGTCACAAAGAACTCTATCTCTCAAGTTGATAGCTTACTCCTCTCAAAAACAACTTCCTCACAAACTAAATAGAAATCTCTCCCTTTATCTCTCTCAATTTAAAATAGAGTATGGCTGGAAATAATGCAGTATAATGACTAGTAAGAAGAATCCAAAAGATTTTTAATCTTGTGAGAGAATGTGTCCCTTCAAATGAAATGGCTAAGCTATTTATAGAGAAAATTGGTAACCTCATATCCTATAGTTTGGGTATGTTAATAGACAACAATATCCATTCAAAGCAACACATGAAACACAACAGAAAGGTGGCGACCTCCTAAGTTAATACTTAGAAAAATCACCTACAGGTCGATTTGCAAAACTAACAACAATCAAAGACTTATTCAATCTGCATATGCTCAATTCGAGTTGTCTTATGAAATAGACATCTACAACAATTTGGTTTCCAGAGGTCATGCCAACTTCATCCAAACTACTTGTTTGGTGTGGTTTCCTTGCCATCAGAAACAATCAACTTCCAAAGTGCAACACCAAGCACTATCAACTTGCATAAGAGATGAGTCAGCTAAGATGATAAATACGTTTGACAAAGTCTCCAATAGATGAAAATATAGCATAGAAAATATTTTTACTAAGTCAAATTTGATCGTAACTTAGGCATCGAGTAAGTCTGTCGACATAAGACATCAACTACAAATGCAATATAAGTGTTTCATATCGTGTGGCACAAAGAGTGAGAATTGACTTCACAAAACAGTCATAAGCTATTCTATTAGCCTCTAATAACATAGTCTTAAATGACTATAATCGACCTCCAATATCATAGTCATTATCAACTATAATTGGCCTTTATAAATTAGCTTCTATCATGGTAAGTGATAGTTAATTTCTATTAATATATATAATATTTTAAATATATATTATTATATATATAATATTCTATATACATATACATATGATGGTATTTATACTATTAATACATACATACATATATATACATATATACATATATGTATGTATAGAAGTATATGCCTCTATGTACACATATATGTAGGTATATCTATATCGATGCATCCATATGAGTGTGTTCATCATCCAACGTACGTGTGTATGAATACACATATACATATGGATACATGTATATACTATACATATCTATATATATATGCATGTGTGTGTGTGTACACATTCGATTCACATATAGCCATTCACAATTACCATCATATTGATAAGTGTTTACATGTGGTACATCTATACATGTGCATATACATGTCCTTAGATCCCATTGACATGTATGTACATATATATACACATACTCCACGTACATCCCACTTGTTAATATAATTATAATAGTACATGAAAGATCTCAAAAGATTAATAGATAAATATCACCCAATAGTGCATGCATTAGTAAACAAGACTTTCCAATGCAAACATAACAACTAAGGATGACTTACCAGCTACCCACAAACTAACTCAACTCAATCATTCTAATGTGGTATGTGTATGCTTAGATAGTTTACTTTTACCAGTTACTCGACCAAGATCTTCTCCTGAGTGATACTTCCCCTCTACCTGGAGGAATGGAACATATACCTGCATCCACTAACACATGCACATGACAATCAATTTTTCACAACATATGCAATATACATAAAACATCTCCAAAGTTAGAATAATCATTCAATAACCATCCATTCACATTTATGCAATATTTTTCCATGAAATAACATTGATTGAGATAACATCAAAACAGTTGAGTGGGAAAAGGAGTAGGGCTCCAAGTTTGAAATCTTTAGGCATCGATGATGCTGATGAATTTGATACTGATGAAGATGAATCTGATACTAATAATGTTGATGTAGTTCTCTGGCTTGTAGAGCTCATGTGGCATGTTGCTCCCCTCCCCATGAGCACTTTGCCTATGGATGGGCTTTCTTCTTGAACACCTTCATGTAGGTTTCTCTGGCCTACATTGTGTTCTTTCTTCTATTTGGTATGCATTGTTCCTCCTGCTCGGGTTTCTTTTTCTCGATGGAGGTTTCCTTTGTGTCCATGTCTATTTTGTTCTACATGAGCTTTGGTAAATCTTTGAGTTTCCTTTGTTTGGCAGATCTTTCTACTGTGGTCGATGGGTTTGGTGATTTCATTGCCTTTGAGGATCTATGTGTGGGTTTTCTACTACAAAATGATTTGAGTTGGTATTGTAGGCCTCCACTCTGCTCTTTATATGTGGCTCTTGTTGTTGTTGTGCAGAGTGTTTCAACATCTAGCCCTGATTGGGTTTTGTGTTTCTAGGTATTTTTGCTATGGTGTGTTATGTAGGTCATGCGGGGGTCCTCCTCCTTTGTCTTTGTTGGCGTGAGTTGGTTGTTTGGATTTTTTGTTGAATCTAGACATGTTTGGGTTGTGGTTTCCTCTCCCTAGCTCTGCTCTAGCTACCAGAAATTTGTGGTGTGCTTGATGGGAAGCTTGGGAGTAGCGTTGTTTCCTCTATCCTATATGAGGTTGTTTTATTTTTATCAGTCTATGTTTCTGGTGTTGTGTTTTTGTAGAAGTACATTGTTTCTCTTCTTTGTGGGGGTTGAGACTATGTTGAGTGGAGAATTTTCTTCTGTTGCTCTCCTCCCCATGTTTGGAAGTGGCAGGGTGCTTTTGTTGGTGTGTTATGCTTAGTGTGTGAAAGCTTTTGGGGTCCTACTACTAACCACTTGTTCTTCCCCTTTCATGGGGTTTTGTGGGGACTTGTGGTCTCCTTTGGTTATGCTCTAGTGGAAGCTAGTTGATTTCCTGGTGGTGTTTATCTCTGGCCTTGTCTGGCTGGCCCAAATGGGTGGTTTTTTTAAGTTGTTGGTTGGGTGGATTTTTTCTCCTTATATCATGTTCCATGTGCCATTTATGCCTTTGGATATGATGTCTTTCCTTTCTACTATCACTAGCCTCTGCCATGTTCTCCAGTTGGCTTTTTTTGAGGTAGAGTCTTCTTCTATTGAGGAGGAGCCCACTCTTATTGAAGTGGAGTTGGTGGTTGTTTTGATGGTGAAGATTTCTTCCCTCTAATATGAGGTGCTATTGAGGTGGAGCTTGTTTGTGCTGATGAGTGGTGGCTCCGGTTTGAAAGGTTTCCATTTTATCCTCTCTTATAGAGGAGGGCCCTCTCCTTTTGAGGTGGTTATTAGATTGGTTTTCCTAGTAAGTGGGTGTTGCAAGCTAGCTAATGCTTTTCTTTGTTTAGTTTTGATCTCTTTGTCTGGTTTTCCTTCTTTAGTGGTGGTTTATGGTTGGTTGGTACATTTTGAATTTTTTTCCTCTACTAATAAGGGTGGTTCCTACCCCTCTATTGGTGGGAATTTGTTAGGCTCAGTTTTGGCTAACTTGAGAAAAATGTATTCTACATTCAAGCTATTGCAGGTGGTTGGTGGCTTGGTTGATCATAGTAGTCTTTAGGGTTTGCTAAGTAGTGGACTATTTCTTGGCTTAGAACGTTTCTCTCCAGCTTTGAATGATTCTTACCACACTTTTGGTAAGAAACTATTAGGCTCTTTTTTGTCTAAATTAAGAAGGTATGTTACATTCCAACTGTTGCAAGTGATTTGTGGCCTGGTGGTTTCAGGAAGTCTCTTGGGCCTTCAATATTATGGGTTGTTTCTCAGTTCAATAGGACTAGGCTTTGTCCTAGGTGGTTGGTTTCTCCTTGTAGTGGTGCCAAGTTTGGGTTGTTAGTCAGTTTTTGTCTCAGGACTATTGTTGGTTCTAAGTGTTTTATTGCTCTTTGTCACTATTGACTAGGTGTTGTTTGGGTTTCTACTATGTTACTATGGTGTGTCCATTGTACTGTGTCATTAGAAAAGTTTGTCTTTGTTGTGTGGAGTGTCCTTCCCTTAGTTCTATAAAAATTTCTTGGTTCTTTCAAAACCTTTCTTACCTTATTAAAAACAAGGTACAAGCACAATTTATTGATCTCCAAAATTCACATTACATTCATATTTACCCTATGTAGTAATAGTAATAGTAACTACACAATTGGGGTGTAACATCTTCTTTGTAATTCTATGGCAGCGATCCCTCATTGGATAGTGTGTCTTGTCTTGGTAGTGAGCCTTTGTATTTAGTTTTAGAATTATTTATATTGTGAGCTAAACCTCACCATGGTTTTTCCCTCATTAGGTTTTCCACGTAAATCTAGTGCTATTGTGTGCATGGTTTTACTACTTTTAGCTTATGTTATTGTATTTAATGTTTAAACACATTAACAGAGTAAGGGTTTTGTGAATGCTTACTGATGTAACTTCTGGTGAGAGTTTTAAACGTTAAAGTTGCTACAACTAGTGATTTCATTAACAAAAATAGTAGAATATTCTAAGTATAATATTGAGCTTTCAAAATGGTGTCTAGAGAGTTTTTGTTCGAAAATAGATGCACATAAATAAGTGGGTAAGTAACCGCTTCTTTCTCTCCCATAACTAATTAAAACTGAAAATTTTTAAGTAAAGCAACTAAAAATTCAATATGGTTTCACTTCACTTACTATTTTTGGGGCTGCCACAGGCCTCTTTTGCAAAGCTTGGAAAGCCTTCATGGTATGTAACAACTCCTTGTGTTGAGGGATAGTCACATTAGCCATATGCACTTTCCAGGATAGTTGACTATCTTTGACTGCTTCAATACGCTGTTCACAGGCCTTCATTAACATCAATCACTTGAGATGAGACAAGATGTAATTTTCTAAATTTCTTTAAATGTTCAGCATTCAAGGAACTAGAATTGAGTATTCCCTTAACCATTTTCTAGAAGTTTCCTACTAAGCCCTTGACATTTGCATCATCTTTGATTTCTACTTTGTCCTGTTGCAATCCTAGAGCAACTAAGGTTCTTTGTACTTCATCTAAGATAGGAATGCATTCGGTCATGATTTCACAAAGTTTGTGCAAGCCTTATTTAGTGATTTACATCTTTCATTCTACAACTTTTTTCGATGCAAGGCAACAAAGATCTATAGCATTGGGTACAATCTGCTCTGCAGCTAGTTTTTCAATGCCCCAGTTTATCATTATTTTCAATTCACATTAGAAATTATTTCATTTCTTTTCTTCTTTTTCAACATAAAAATTTCTTCTTCAACAGTAGAGTTCAAGGCATTCACTTTTTGAAAGCACTTTATAGAGTTAGAAATAATAAAACTTACCTTTTTGATTAAACATTCACTCCACTCTGCCATAACTTTACCTAGGGTTTGGTAGCTTTTCATCTTGCTCATCACTTCTTTCCCAATCATAGCTAGGGGATCCATAGAGGAATCAACCTGAGAAATTGATTGAGCAAAAAAATTGAAGACCGACCTTAAACATTCAGTTAAATCTTGAACTTGTGTCTTCAATTCATATTTTCTTTCCTTATCTTTCTTCGATTGTTCAACCATTCTTGTTGCAGATACTTGAAATATTTAAATATCCAAATCTCTAGTATGAGGCCCAAGATCAATCCTATTAACCTCAAAATCACTAGCAGTCGCCTAAGTAACCTCCTTTTGTACTAAAGGACAAGAAATTTCCTAATGGAGGTTTCCTAAATCAATATCATCCACTAACCGTGTAGTAGTCTTTAGTTTCTTAGGCTTTGGGGTTGAGGTTCTTTGTAGTAACTAACCTACCATATCCTATTTAGGTATACTAAGTGGTACAACCTTCCTTTTTCTAAACAAGGTATCTTCCATCCAAGTAGGTGTAATAGGCACATTTGTTGTCTTAGAACTTGAAGAATCAAATAATGTTTTGTGTGTCTAGGAGTGTTTTTTGGTGTGTTTTATGATGTAAGTGGAGTAGTCCTTGACTTTTATGATACATTTACCTCCTTGATTGGTGACTCTTCCTGAGAAGGAGAAGAGCTAATGTCAAAGTTTTCTAAACCCCCTTCTTCTTCTTCACCTTCTTTTTCCTTTTCCAAATTAGGTAGGTCAAGAATATATTCCCCACATGTCTATTGAAACATATTTTTATTAGGTGGATTATCATCGCTATCTCCCTAGGTCCCTAAAGCTAATGACTATGTGGTGGTACCAATTGTTCTCACATTTGGAGAAGGTTGGATGGTACTCCTAGAAGATTGAGCATTCCATGAACTGGTTAGAGGATGAGACTGATATGTCCTCTTCTTGATCATCGACTCATGTGTTCTAGCCAAAACATCAGCGGTCCTCACTTCAAGGGTTTCCTTTTCCTTATTGCTCCAATCTATGGAAAGAATAGGGTGATTCTCTATCAACTCAATATAAATTGGGTTTATCATATCAGTTCATCTTCTACAATTCCTTAAAAATATCGATTTAGGCCATATATAATAATTCTCTCCACATACAATCTCATCTAGCTTCTTTTTTTGAATTCATATTCATTAAAATAATCAACCCAATAGTCCTCCAAATGAGGCTGGTGAAAGAAGTTAGGACTTAATTTCAAATTTTTCTTGACATAATCCTTAAGATCAAAAGGAAAATGCTCATTATATGAATGCAAATTATATTTGGATAACTCCCTTTCAATATTTAAAGCATTAGACATGGATTGATACAAGTAGGGACCAAAACCAATAGGAAAATGAATGGTCACTCATCTCCTTTCTTGACATATCCTATTCACATCTACTAATTGTCTACACACTTTAATCATAACACATTTGTATTTAGGACACCTTTGGTGTTTAATGGGAAAACCAATGAAACCTTCAACTCTTATGTAGGAAAACCTCTAGAACTAGATGAAGTGACTACCCTAAAAATTCACAAATTGTATGGCTTCTGATGGCAGCCACATTCTAATAGACCCTTGCAATTATTTGGCCATCCTCATGGTGAAAGTATCTGTTATCTTTCTGAAATGAAGAAAATTTTTGTGGGGCTGCAACTTATCAAGGTAGTTGTAAATGGGCACCTTTTCAGGAGGGAGATCACTTGGTCTCAATCCAGGCGATGGTCTTGTGTTGGAAATGGCATAAATTAAGTATGAGGACATATAAAAGGATTAGTATAGAATAAATAAATTCATCAGATAGTGCATGCAGTCACTAATAATTTCCATCTAGTCATTAAAATGCTTCCTTATCAGCATAATTTGGATGAAAACGTACATCCATTCTTCAAACCCATGTACATCCTCATTTCCCCTCACTCTATGTAATAGTACCACAATATCAACTACTTTTTCCAAAAAAATATTTTTATGTAGCTTCCAAGGCAATTGAGACCTGCCCCGCTGAGGCTTCCCCACCCAAGGCGGGTGCATGAAGATGGATAGCAATTTTGTGGCCACACTTTTTTTTAAATTGAAAACTCATAATGCGAGTGTGTTATAATGCGCTCACATTATGGATTGGTGTGTCAAGCCTAAGGCTCGACCACAATGAGCCCATAACATGAGTGCATTAACGTGCTCGTGTTATGGCATGTTATAAGCAAAAAAAAAGTGATTCATCTTCATTTTGACTGTGTTTTTTGTTGTGCCCATGGCCAAAACCCCCATCTTTCATGCTCGCAATCTAGGAGGAGGTATTGTGAAAAAAATTTCACCAATGGTTGCTATTTCTTTGCAAACATGGTGCCATGATGATGAGGAGGTGGGGGAGGTAAGGATTGTTTGTTGTTTGTTTCAAATTTCTTAGTTTTAGGTTGATTTTGTTAGTTTCGGTTATATTTGATAAATAATTTTTTGAATTTGTAGGAGATGAAAATGAACCTACAAACCCTCAAAATTCTCAACAAGAAGAGTGACCAAATCCTCAACAACAACCACCTCCACCAATCACTCAATACCCTCCTAACACTCAACAAAATTTAATGAGTGAAATTGAGAACAACAAAAAAGAAATTGAGGGTTTTATTAGTAGGTTGAGTGATCCAGATGGTTCAACCACAAAAACAATGACCCTAGCAAATTCTTTGAAAGATATGTTAAAAAATGTAGATTCAATTAGCAAACAAATAACTAGATGGCAAGATAGGAGGCAGGCAACTAGGGCTTATTATGCAGATAAACTATCATATAAAGAAGTAAAGGATTTAAAAAATTAAAAAAGGTGATTTTTGAAAATTATTCACTAACCCACACACAAATTAAAATCTTACCCTCAATGCAAATAGGTTTCCTATTCATTGGTGCCACCACCAATAGATTAGGAACCATTTTTTATGATAGGTGGTACATGATCTTTGTTGACCCACCCTGCAACAATTGTGAAGTCCCACAATATTTTCTTAGGAAACTATACAATGAGTTCATATTGAAAAAAATCCCAAATTATTTTGATATGAGGGACTTCCAAGGGAGAGGTGGGGGGATGGCCCAGGATAGGCCCAGTGCACAGCTAGATCCTATGCGGCAAGGGAGACGAGCTCTCACTAGGCTGCCTCATGAGCACATTGTTTTTCCTTCCATCATGAAGGAGAGTGTTGACATAGAGACATTGAAAGTGATCAACACTTTGACCCAGAGTGTCATCCATCATACTAACCCTATTCTATAATGCCATCTAGGGGAGTCTTCGAGTGGTGGCCTTCAAACCCATGTTTGTCAATCTTGTAGGGTGACTTGTTAATATGACCCCATTGACACTTAGGAGGCTGTTATGCAAGATTCGTATGGAACTATGAAGATGGAGAGGGAAGCTAACATTTTGCATAAGGCATATTGAATTTATAGTCAGGTAAAATTTAACATGTTCATTGAATTTAATTTATTAAATTTTGATTTTGAAATGCAAGATTAACTAATTTAGTTTTATGATTTTAATAAAATTACAGGGTTATAGTGTTGAGACTAGATACACTAGTTATTCACCTACTTATTTTTGTAGTACACCTATCGGTGGGGTATGTAACTAGTAAGCAATTATAAATTTATTACATGTTAATAGCATTGTTTTATGAATGGTATTTTAATATGTGATTTTGGATGTTGAACAGGAATTGGAATTCAACATCTTTGGTTAGGATATTGTACAATGGTCCTGCCAATTTCCTGAAGTCCTTGATGAAATGCCTATAGTATCCTGCATGTGCCAAGAAACTCCTAACATCCTTTTGTTTTTCAGGTGTAGGTAGATTAGTAATTACTTCAATTCTTGTAGGGTCTACTTGAATTCCTTTGTGAGAGATGTAGTGGCCAAGAACTACATCTTCCTACATAATCATGAAGCACTTCTCACTATTTAAATATAGGTTTTGGTCTTCACATATCTGAAGGACCTTCCTGAGATTTTTGAATGCTTCATTAAAATCAACACCATAGATAGTAATGTCATCCATATAGATCTCCATGTAGTCAAGGGAGATGTTTGAAAATATGCTATTGACTACTCTTTGGAAAGTTGTAGGTGAATTGCATAAGCCAAAAGGAAGTATTGAATAGGCATATGTTCCCCATGGATAGGTGAAGGTTGTCTTCTCTTGATCCCCAGGTGCAATTTGAATCTAGTTCTAGCCACTGAATCCATCTAGAAAAGAAAAGTATTGCTTTCCTGCAAGTGAAGCAATACTTGATCTACGAAAGGCAAAGGAAAATGGTCTTTTTTGGTGGCAGCATTGATTTCTCTATAGTCAACACAAACTCACCATTTTACTCCCTTATTTGGCATGCTCACCAATGGAGACACCCACTGACTATCTAAAATGGGGTAGATAAATCCTACATCTAACAATTTCTACAATGTTTATTTGACAGTTTCTCTTAATGAAAGGTTGATTCTTCATTGTGGCTGCCTTCTTGGTTGAAAATCATCTTTGATATATAACCTATGAGTGCAAAGCTTAGGATCCAATCCTTTCATATCATGATAGTCCCATGCAAATACATGCTGATGAGACCTCAGTAATTTTTCCAATGTCAATTGTTGTTCTTCACTTAACTTACTATTAATATTCAAGTATTTTCCTTCTCACACCTGTACTTTTGTAGTTAACTCTATCATAGTTGTGTCATTAACACATGGTACCTTGATTTCATATGGTAGCATTGTGTGGAACATACCTATTGCTGCAGGAAGTTTGTCTGCAAGAAGAGCAGGAAAAAGTGTCTTCACGAGATTAATAGAACTAGATGCATGAGAGGATGATGCTTCCTCTACTTCATAATGGTTCTGAATTATGTTGGAAAACACTTCATCTTCATCTTGAAGCTATAGGAGAGGACTTCTACCTAATATTTTAAGTTGTGCCATAGATTTAACTTCCTCAGCCTCTTCACCAACATGTGGCCATACAAGATTCTTCTCATCATGGGATGGCTGAGCAAGGGGATAAAGAACAATATTTTTTGTGTTCCTACCATCAGAAATGGTCATGTCCCCTAACCAACATCCAATATAAGTATATTTTGTTGCTGACCATGGTCTTCCAAGAATGATAGGATATCCTCCTAGTGTATCTTTAGGAGAAAGAATCATGAAGTCCGTTGGGTACTCCCAAGAGTCTAGAATCACCAAAAGCTCCTCTACTATACCATCAGGCTTCACAATAGAACTATCAACAAGTTATAGGACTGTAGGAGTAGATCTCATGCTTGCAACATTTAGTTGTTGGAGGATTTCCTTAGTAGTCATATTTATTGTTGCTCCCAAATCAATTAGAGAATTCTTTATTTGAATCCCATTGAGAACAACTACTACCACAGGACTACCTAGATCATTGTACTTGGGGATAGTAACTTTTCCAAGCATGATGTTAGTGAGTTGTCCCACCACATGAACTGTAGTTGGGTCTTTCTTTTTCCTTCACAGCTTCTTGAGGCATGCTTCCTTGATTGCCTTCCCATATATAAGAACATCTTTTATGGCTTGAAATAGGGGTAGCTAAACACATATGTGCTTCAATTGATCTAAGATGTCAAAATGTGTATGTTGTTTTCCTTCCTTGTGCTTAGAAACTTCCAATATCTGAGGGAATGGTGGTTCTTGTGCAATTTGCTTGACTAGAACTGGTTCAAGATTTTTAGGTGCATTTGGATGAATGGGATCATTCAGAGGATCCTCTTCCTCTTCCATAGGAATCTCAATGATAATGGGTGTGGAAGGAGTTGGTAAAGTAATTACTAAATGCAAATGGATGTCACTCACACTCACAACACATGCAGGAAATTGATTTGGATCAGTAGATTATACTGGCTTCTATTGTAGTTTGTTATTTGGATTACGTGTGGGCTGAGTTGGTAACTGGGTAGGTTTAGATTCATTTGAGCTTGAATTATTAGGTGGAGGCATTGTAGTAGGTTCTTGGGGTTGAGAAGGTGGATGCATGTAATTGGTGGTCTGGTTTGGCCATTGCTATCCTCTCCATTGAGATGTTTGTTTCCAGTTTCCTCGAGGTGGCTGCTAAGGTCACTAAAATTGCTGCCAATTCCCTTGAGGTTGCTTCCATTAGGATGAATAATTTTGATAATTGGATGAAGCATTTGGAGGGTTACCCCAAGACTATGGTGGATATCCTCCATAGTTGGATGGATATGGAGGTTTCCATTGGTTACTAGATGAAAAAGAATTAAAATATGGCCCAACAAAAGATAGTGGATCTAGTGGCATACCTTGTCTTGGAGCCCATTGTTTTCTTTATGCAAAAAAGTAGACTTGATCTTCCTTAGTATGAATTGGTTTGAACTCAGGTGGAATCTTCTTGTTGTCAATGTTAGCTACCATCTTGCATCTGCAATCCCTCTTCTTTTGTCTACAATGAGGGTAATATTATTTCAACATTACCTCTGCCTCCTCATGTTTTCTTGGCCTGAAGTGTATCTAGCTGAGTAGCTAGATTGTTTATAATAGCTTTCTTGAAATATGCCAGCAAATGATTAATCTCCATCCTTGAAACTCCACTGGTGGATGACTTACCCATAGAGGATTGGTAAGCTCTCCCTTTCTTTGAAGCTTCCCTAGAATAGTTCTAATATATTTTCTTAATATCTTCCCAAGGAACTTGGGTGAGATCTCCTCCTACTATCAGGTCCAAGGCATTAGTGCAACTCTCATTGATTCCTCTCAGGAAAAGAAACTTTTGTGATTCTTCATTGAGTGTATCATGCAGATATTTCTATAGGAAAAAATAGAAACCTTGAAATGTAATCCTCCAAGCTCTAATATTCCTTCTATTGCATCCTAAAAATATCATCTCCTCTCATATCACTACCCTTGTAATATTCCTTGTACTTTTCAAGGAACTTTGTCTTCATGTCCTCCCAAGTCTCCACAATATTTCTACCTAGGCTCATAAACCATCTTAGTGTAGCTTCTTTCAGAGCAGTAGGAAATAACTTAAGCCTATGAGCTTCAGTGGTATAGTCATAGCTCCTGCAGATTATGTCAAACTCAAACAAAAAGGTATCAAGGTCTTCTATAACAAGTCCACAGAACTTAGGAAGTGCTTAGGTAGGGATATTTTTTATTTTTTCAACTTCATTCTGATGAGCAATGGGGAAAGGAAAAGTCAGTTGGTTAGGTCTATTTCTATTTGCATCACCCATGTCTTCTTGATGGATTTCTAGAGCAAAGGGGTTGTAAATCTGATTTTGATCTTCAGTGGAAGCTTTAGAACTGGCCAAATCAGGAAATGCATTAGCAAAAGGAAATGGTTCTTCTTCTTCATTTTTGGGTGGATTTGGAAACTCTACAAGTTGGAATGAATCAGGGTTATTAGGTAGGAATCTCCCATAAGCACTCTTCTCCCTCTATGAATTCTGTATCAACTCAACATCAACCAACTCACATAAAGAATGAGCAATAGAATAGTGGATCATTACTTGCCTAAGTGGGGTATTCTAAGAACAAACTCAAAAATGCTACAATATGGAAAACTATCAATGACTTCCAAGAACTTCCTAGTTTGACACCATCCCCGACAATGGCACCAAAAAATGTTGACCTCCTACAATGATTCAATAACTAAGCCTATACAACCATGATTTAGAGATTGGACATCTAACCTCAATAGCTATCTCAATCATCATGAAGATGCATTTAAGTTATTAACCCAGGGATGTGAACTTGAAATGGATCAACATAGTATGTGCACTAGGAACTCAAAGTAGCCATATTCATTCTACAACTAAGATAAACAGAATACTAAAATTAAATTGCTTGGAAAGGAATGAAACAAAGGTTGAACATAAATCAAGAACTATACTAATTTGAAATGCATGACAAGAATGAATATCTAATGGAACAAACAGGAAACTACTCTTTCTGCTTTGGCTGCAGGAATAGTCACAAAATGAAATTCTAGTGGCTGTAGGAATAGTTAGTGACAATTTTTTAAGTATTGAATAGGAAATAATAACTAACTAAACTATTCTAAAGGATTGATTACTCACCAAGTGGGGCCCCTTGGATGAGTATCCTCAAAAACTAAGATAAAATCAAATTCTTGAACTTAGAATGCCATTTTATTCATTGGAAAATGAGAATACAAAATAGTAGCATGACTGTATTGAAAATGGGAATGCTAGTACATCAGATCATGTGATAACAGCAACATCAACAACAACCTCTAAGAAGAAGGATCTGATCAGGTTATTTATACTATCAGCTAAACAAGGTGGTCAACTCCCACTAATTAAGAGGATGCCATTTAGGGAAAATAGAGAAAAGAATGGAAGGGTTGTTACACCTACATGGAATCCGGTCAGATATGCATGCCCAAACGTGGATTCAACACTGCAGTAACTCCCACATTTTCTCAACATCATCAATACAAGGTGGTTACATTCAACTACCATGGAGAATCTACTTTCGTCATCCTCTAGTTGACTCTTTAAATGTTTCCTCTACATGACCAACTAGTGGTTTCCTTTCTCAACTTATCATCCTAAAATTATATCTGCATGTCAATGTCAGTACGCATAATAATTGAACATCTATAACCACCTTAAAGAGCATTCTTTAACCACATGCAAAATCAATATAGATAATTCACACAATATGTCGATGTCATTAAAACTTGCAGAGATAGGATTAAACCTAATATCAATGGTTTGAGGGAAACATTATGAAAATACCAACACTTAACCATGAAAGTTCATGATAACTCCCAACAAAAAAACTATAAATTCTACCCAAAATTTGACCAAAAACTAGGCTCATCATTTACCTCACAGGAGTTGAGTGAAGAAGACCTCAAGGGGCCCTCTTCCTTATCGCTTGTCACAAGAGAGTCAAAGGGTGCTCCCCTTACTATCCCACCCTTGCAAGTTCTTTTGATCTCTCCCTATAATGATCTATATTGGGAGAAAAATGACCTCTTGGTTGATGAGGACTAGGAGAGCACCTCTTCTTTATCTATAGATTAAATTTTTGTCTATTTTTTGTTTCACCTACGCTTGTTTTATGTGTTCTTGAAGGACCCTTGTCACCCTTGTAGGTGCTTGGATATAAGAGTGAAATTGTGTCATAAACTTCCTGTATATGTTGCATCATCCTTGTATATGTCGTATCTTGATTTTTGACAATTGGGGACAATCCAAAGTTTTGGGTTGTTTAGGCCTCCCTTCCATGTTGACCCAATTTTATTTTATTTTTGTTTTTTTTTTATGTACTCTTCTTCATGATTTGATATAGTGGGCGATTGATGATAATTCATATGTATATTATATTATATCTTTCTATCTATATCTATGATTAGTTTGACCCTGAATTATCAGATCCTCATGTCTCTTAATTTCTTTGTCTTGGTTTACCTTTCTTTTTTATCTTTCTTCTTTTCTTTTTTCTTGATGTTGTGGTGCCTATGTGTTGTCCCTCATGAGTTCGATAAGATTTCCATGTATACATGCCGCCTTGCATAATGGGCCATGAAATCTCTGCATGTTCTTCCTTTTCTTAGGATGCCACATGCTCCTTCAGTTTGTACACACCATTCTAAGGGGGGATCCTACCTTTCTAATGTTCAATAAGGTGTATTTAGTGGGAAATGAATCCATTTCTCAAAATATTTACATTTTTCAAAAATCATATTCTTCATGAAGGATCCCCTTAGCAAGATTTTAGTTTGAAATCAAATTATATCAAAAAGAATTGAGAATTCACCTCTGAGGAGGCCATTCTTCTTTTCTTTAGATTCCTTGATGAAAAAGAATCTTTCAAAAGGATTCCTTGATGACAGGACCATTTGTGAAAATGTCATCACTTGTTAAATAGAGTGTCCCTTGAGCCAAACTTTCTTTCTTTCAAAGGATTCTTGAGAGAACCTTTTGAAAGCTTCTCCTTCAATTCCTTGTTCTAAGATATGACTATCTATCTATCTTCATGAATTTTTTCTTACTTAACATTTTTTTGTCTATGGATTAACATGTTACCTTGTAAGACTGAGCACCTGTGATGGTCAATTAGACTCTACGGAGCCTTTCACATTTGGCCCCCCTTAGGACCAAGTACTTGTGGAACCTACTTTGCTAGACAAAGCACCTATAAAGTGTTTTCATTCTACAGGACCGAGCACCTGTAGACCCTTTGTTCATCTTCTGCAGGACTAAGAAATTGTGGAGCCAATTCTATAGGACCAAGCACCTACAAAGCCTTTTGTTCACCTTCTATGGGACTAAGCACCTATGACGATTTTATTCAAATCTCCATAGGATCGAGTACATATGGATCCATCTCTTTCTTGTTCTTGAGTTCACCAAATTGTGGTCTACTTCTTCAATGGTTCAACTATACATTCCTTAGTTTTCTCTCTACTTTATCGTGCATTCGTTGAAACTTATGCTTGCTAAAGTGGGGGAAAAATGTAATGGTGTGAATTTGCACCGTTAGAAAAATTCCACATTTATGCTACCTCCTACCTTAGAAAATTGAGTTTGATAATGCAAATCCCTATTTCTGCCACCATTCCCTATCAAATTGGTAGCTATTTTATGTGTCAGTGGGGGATATTCTATCTAGGATGTTAGCATGGAACGTGGACATCTGTGCATTGCACTATTGTCCTAACATGATTCTTGCCTTTGGAATCCACATAGGTGTTACACTCCTCCATTGTACATGAAGCATAATTCTTAATGCTCCCTTGACCAACTTCAAACAACTCTTTCGCCTCCATTTTCACCTTTGAAATGTCTATCTCATCCATTGGGTATGTGCAGGATCATGATGGGCCAAAAAGTGGCAATATGATGGGTATGTGGCTAATGAATTTTTTCTTACCCAAAATTGATGAAATGAAAAGGGTTTTTAGAGGATATTCTTAGCTTTCCACCAATATAAATTATGCTTTAATTTGAATTTAATAAGTAATTATTATTCATTTTCTATTCAAATTACAACTAAAGTCCTGATTGATAGGCTGATTGAAAAACATCTATAGCTTTCAAACGGTATCACATTTTTTTAATCCAAAACATGTTTCACATTCTATGCTTTGCATACTATAGGATTAAAAAAAAAATGGATTTCATGAAGTTTTGACCTAGCTAAGGTGGTTAGACATACGAGTTTTTTATATTTTTAAAAGTTGTAATAAAAAATTCATAATTAATTATTTACTTGGACAAAAATTATAAAAAAATATGCATCACATTGGGACATGAGTCCTCTACTTATATCTAAAATCTTATAAAATAATATTAACATTTTATTGTGGTTAGGGTGGTCAGATAGACACCTACTTCTTATTTTTTCTTTGAAATTTAAGTGCTACTGCATTGAAATTTCAATTTTTCACCAAATAGATTTTTATTTTTTTTAAACCTAGTAGTTTAGAAACTAAATTCAATTTTCTACAGATTCTATTGTTACATATTTTTGAAATAATATAGATAACTTATTCAAATTTTTACGTCGAGTTGCCTAACTCTGATTTTTTTTGAATTTTTTGCCACTTAAGGGCCTGTGTTTTCCATGATGATCCTGCACATACCCCATTCTTTCAGGCTTCTTGATTATCTTAACACTTTGGGTAACTCTCTTCACTCTTCTCACTTTCAACATTTTTCAAGCTCTACCATCTCCATTGAAGCTACAAGTTAGTGTTCTATTGGTTCACTCTCTTCATTGTTGTGGAAATATTGGTCTTTGAAGGCTTGCACACTCGCTCCTTCCTTCATGTGCCTTGAGAGCACTTGGCTGAGAAAGTGATATCCTTATGTTTCCTATTCACTTTGCATTACGTATTTGATACTGTAGTATAATTTTTTTACATATTTCTTGGTATTTCCATTTCAATAGCTTTATTTATAATCTTTCTACAATCGTTGACATCTAACTATCTATGGAGGTCGAAACAACAAAGCAGGGGACTAACTAAAGAAGTCCTCTAAACATAACCCAAAAAATTTCTTGTCTTCTATGTGTAGGTCCTCCTCGAGGTGAAGATCTTGAAGATATCAACTTGTGGGTAGGAAGGTGTGCTTTCCTCACCCTTCTTTGTCAATTCATAGAATAGGTTAAGTTAAAGTATTCTTCTTGTTATTCTAGCTTTCTACTACTTTTAATTTTTGTTATTGCAGTAAACTTTATCAAATAGCTCATTAGTCAATTTTCTATGATTTCAAATAGTACCTTGCACTTTATGTCTATACATATGCTAGTGCACCACTGAGACACCAATGTGTCGCACTAGAGTCTGTGTCCTACATTGTAGTCCTTTGGCTATAAGCTATTTGA
This sequence comes from Sequoia sempervirens, assembly GCA_007258455.2. Classification (NCBI taxonomy): domain Eukaryota; kingdom Viridiplantae; phylum Streptophyta; class Pinopsida; order Cupressales; family Cupressaceae; genus Sequoia; species Sequoia sempervirens. The sequence goes on from VDFB02379711.1 coordinate 260,457,238, forward strand.
GTTGTAGCTCAGACTCTGAAAACCTACTCACCTAACTTTCTGAAACATTTGGATTTGTAAAAGGACAACAACAGCCAAGTTGCTCTTCCCTTTTAGCCTTTAAACTTTGAACTCTTCTGAAACATTCCATTAGCTTGAGGTAGATAAGGGAAGCCTATTGTTCTAGACTCTCCCATGACCTAGAGTCCTGAGTAGTTGCTCCTTCTCCTCTACAATGCTTAACATCAATAAAGCTTTTTTGTCTATCATTCACTTTCGCTAGCCTTTTCTTGATCAACTTTATCTATTTTTTTCATTTTTGATAGAATTTCTAGACCAAGGCTAATCCTATCTTCTTTATTAACCTAGCTTATAGGAGTTAGCAACTTTATTCCATACAATGCTTCAAATGGAGCTATATTTATAGAGGAATGATAAGAAATGATATAAAAGAATTCTACAAACAAAGGATAATCTTCCCACTTGTATTGTTGATCCATACAATACATTCCCAATAGATCATTCAAAACTTAGTTTACTCTTTCTATCTGGTCATCTATCTTAGGATGATAAGACGAACTTATATTCAATCGTATTCCAAGTGAGGAAAATAAGGTTTTCCAAAACCTTGGCGTTACACATGTATCCCTATCTAAGATAATCTTATTAGGAACATCATGCATCCTAAATATTTCTTGCACAAATTTATGGGCTATGACTGATGCTTCATCTATCAAATTCCTAGGTATGAAATGGGCTACCTTGGTGAGTCTGTCCACCACTACTAGAATTTCATTATGCCTATTTCTAGACATAGAAATACCCTATACAAAATCCATACTAATGATCTACAATTTTCACTCTGGAATCTCATGAGGGTATAGGAGTCCTATCGGGTGATGATGTTCTACTTTTGGGTGGGTACAGAAAGATGGGGGCCACAAATTGGCCACCCATTTAATTATTTTGAAAAATGAAAAATTTGAGCATGTTTTTCTTTGTATAAATAAAAAAAAAATCATTTCATTCTATTCTTTGTTGTTTCCAATTTGGTTTGTAGCCTTCAAATCGTCAAAAATATGCTTTCATTCTAGGAAGGTAAAAAATTGCTTCATTTCTCTGAAAAATCTTTGTCAAAATGCCACCATGATGTCAGGGAGGTCAAAGCCATAATCCAATCATTTTTGTGTGAATTTGGCATTAAATAGGTAGATTTAATATGTTTTTTTATGTAAATTTATTTAATTTTCAAGAAATGATAATGCACCTCCTTCTCTTCCTCAAAATCCTAATCCACCTCATGATGAAATCCTTCTAGAATAAAGACCCCAACAAACACCTCCAAAAATTCCTCAACATGCTCTGGGAACTCAAGAAAATATTATGGGGCAAATTGAAAATAACAAAAAAAATTGATGAGTTAATTACAAGGTTGAGAGATCTTGCAACCACAAACTCACATTGAACAATATGCTTTCTCAATCACTTGAATCAATAATATCACATGTAGATTCAATTAGCAAGAAAATAATTAGTTGGTAAGAGAAGAGTTAAGAGTTTAGACAATTTTATGTAGATAAATTGTCATATAAACAAGTTACAAATGAAAAAATTACAAAATTTGACTTTTGTGCACTATTCACAAATCCTAGAATGAATCAACCTTTACATCCTTCTTGCAAGAGGTTCCCTATCCATTGGTGCAAACCACCAAAGGATAAAGAACAATTTTTGGAGGAGGTGGTGGATGGTTCTTGACCATCCTCCATAAAAAAAAAGAGGTTCCAAAAATATTTTTTGAGGAAACTCTACTGTGAGTTTGTGCTCAATAAAATCCCAAACTATTTTGACATATGGGACTTCTAGGGTAGAGGTGGGAGCTCCACATAGGACAAAGTGGGGGAACACATTGATGCGTAGTGACCAACAAGATGAGCACTCACTAGACCAACATATGAGCATGTGACTATCCCTTTTGTTGTGAAGGAGAGTGTTGAGGTGGATACATTCCAATCAATTAGTTCCCTCACCCAGAGCATCATACAACATACTAGTTCTCCAACACAGGGTGAGTTAGGCAAGTCTTTAGGGATTAGATTTCCACATATTATTGTCGAGCTTGTGGGTCACTTCATGTTTATGATCCCATGGATAGTGAAGATGCGGGTTCCCAAGGTACATCTATAGTTGATCAGATGGTGATGATAGATGCCCTCCTTAATAAGACATTGAACCTTGATACTCAGGTAAATATTAGCAAGTTCATTGAAATTAATTTATTAAATTTAACTTTTGAAATGGAAGATTAACTAAATTAGTTGAATGATTATAATGAAATTTTAGGGTCATAGTGTTCAGTCTATTTTCAGTAGTCCTCCACCTTCCTATTACACAACCACATGTATTGTGGAGGTATGTAACTAATAAAGAATTATAAATATTACATGTGAATAGAAAAAAATTATATGAATGGTATTGTTATATCTCATTTTGGATTTTGAATAGGTTAATCTTGGAGCTTTGATGGTAAAACCTGCTAGTGGAGGTGGCCATCGAAGTTTCAATCATGTAATACATATTATTTATAATTTTAAAATTAAAAAAATCGTAATTGAATAATGTTTAATAACTTGAAGGTTCAAGATAGTTTGTAAGTATTATTTATAATTTTTATTTAATTTGATTTCAGGTTGTTATGCACTTCATAATCTATGAATTTAATTTGTTAATGTTGTTGACCTATAACAAAATATAGGTTAGTGGCATCACTATCTTGTAGCATACCATTTAACTCTTACCTCCTAAATTTCTTCACTAGCTTGTTGCATACCATCTCACTACTGATTATTGGGCTCATGAATGTTGCTCATGATATTGATCTTATTGTTGAACACTTGTGATATTGAGAGGGAGGTGAATCAATATCCTATTAAACCATCCAATGATTAACCATCCAATTATCAAAGAATAATTAATTGTTATAAGGAATGAAAGCATGAAAAAATTCACAACATCACATAACACATGAACACTAGTATTTTTATGTGGAAAACCCAAAATGGGAAAAACCATGGTGAGGATTAGCTCACAATATATTATAACCAGTTATATGATATTACAGAAAGGCTCACTACAAGGTGGACTCATTGTCCAAGTGAACTCACTATTCATGGAGAAAAGAAAGATAGAAAGAGGTGGATTCATAGCCAAGATTTGAATTGATAAAGAATGAATCTACCATATTTTGGATTTAGTTCCTTTGAAGCTCAAAAAACTGACTTAATGCACTTCATCCAACTCAGATCACAAACCTCTACTTTGATTTAGATTAACACACCTCTTCTCAACTTTCACAACTTATTTGCTCAACTTTGCAAAATTTTACATCACTATTTGCATTCGGATCATGTACTTATTCAAAATATACATCCAAAAACTCAAAAAAAACCTTGTATATATATCAAAATCCATAGCAAACATCAATTAGGTTGGCCTAATTAGATGTATCCCTAAACATACAAAATGTTCCTTGTTGGCACCTAATTTAAATCAAAATGCCTTCACACTCAAAACGTGTAATATAGGTCAACATGGACCTATAATAACTCCCTATTACATTCATATCACATATTTAATCTCTGCAACCCTTTACAATCATTAGGTCAACTAGGCATAAGACCTAAAAGAAAAATACTCCAACTGTTCATCACCGTAGGTTATGTGGACCTCAAAATGTCATGCCAACTGGAAAACATAATACTTTGACACATGTTAACATTGTCCCATAATTTTTAGGTCTAACTCAAATCCATGGAGGATTGCATACAAATTAAGTCATATTCATTTCACAGAAAACTGTGTAAACCTTATATGTGTATCTTCTGTTACTTGCAACTTACAAACCAATTATCCAAATTCAAGTGAAATTTTGAATGAATATACTTTTGAAAGCCATAAAAAATATTAGAATCTTAAAAGTGAATCTCAATAGGTGAAGGAATGTTGACCAAAATAACATAGGGCTCTGCATACTAAATCTATCAGTGTAAACTCTTAGCCAAAATACTTAACTTTTTTAGTGTGTTGATCAAACCCTCTTGCAAAATGTCTCTTCTACAATCATCTTTCATACAATTTTGACATTCATCATGTAATGTTGAAATCAATGAAAACCTCCTTCATTCTTTCAAAAATCTCCCCCTTTGTCATTGATGGCAACATGTTTCGAAACAAAACTTCTCCAACTATCATTAACATGTATCTCTCCCCAAATATCTCTCCCCCTTCGACATAAATGGAAAAGGGTGTTCTAGTATTAACACTTTGTATGCTCCCTCTCAAAAATATATACAAACTGAAATAAATGTACTAAATCCCCCTTAGGAAGTTAACCAAAAAATATTAATATGTCTACATATTCAGAAAAGAATCTATAAACATGAAAAAATAAAAATGCATAGAGATAGAATGGTCAACCTGAAGAGATCATCGAGAAGATTTACCTTCTTCCTAATTTTTTGTTACTACTACAAGCATTCTGTATTGAGATTCAATCTCTACCAATGTGTCTTCTCCTTTTTCCACAATACTAGGGGTAAGATTTAGCTTTAAAATTTTGTCAACACCGGCAAGGGCACTTGAGATAGGTATATGTTTTTTTTCACTAAGTCCCTTAACTTCCCAAGCTACTTGATAATGTCTTCGTTCTAGCTCTACAAGGTGAAGAATCTATCATGCAAGTCTATTATAGAAGATTGAGTCTGATCATCTCTGTTCGGTGGTGGATCATAGGAACTTGATGCATTGCTTACCTATGACTAAATTGAGTTCATTTCATCCTTTATGCCTTGTGTGGCATCCGACCACTTCATGCAATACAAAAACAATATTTTTTCCTCTTCTTCACAAGCTTTCACTTCCTTCAAGCACTCTTCAACTTTGGTAAATGAAGATGCACATTTCTCTATAATATACAACAAATTTTTCTCTATAAGCCTTGTCTAAACCTCTATTTACATTTTTCCTTTTATGCTAGAGGCATATTCCTTAAAGGAATCGATTAGTAATTTGAAGTTTTCAATTGTAGACAACGATGCATCAATATTTATTTTGGGTGTTATCTCCTACAATGTATTTATAGCTTCATCCATCAATTCACCACTCCTTTGGTGAGTTTCAATAATTTATTTTCTAGATGATGATTGAAACACATCACCTAGCCACAACTTATGAATAAGAGAGATATTATCTAAATCTACACTACCCTGCTACATGGTCAATTACACTAATTGAGAAGAAACAATCAGTTGGAACCTTAATTGTTTAGATAATAGGCCTTTCAAAGGATTATTAGAGGAAGATTCATTGGAGGGCTTGTGTAACTCCTCATATTTGCTCTGCTTCTTTATTATTTTTGATATCAATGTCATCTTCTTCCTCTACCTTTTTTTCTTTATCGAAGGTCTTATCTTTGTCTTTTTCCTCCTTTTTCTCTTCATCTTATTTTCCCATGTCCTTTTCTCCTTGCTCACCCTCTTCATTTTTATCTTCTTCTCCTTCCTTTTCACCATTAGATCTTCTCTTCCTTTATTTTCTTCATTCTCATGCCTTTTCTCATTAATTGCCTCATGTTTTTCACCTTGACCGATGCCTTGTTCTGTATCTACCAAAGGGAAAAATGTCTTTGATTCACCTTTATATGTAGTATCATGTGTCGCCAGAGGAATAAAGGTGTTTTCCTTTGTGATTTCCTCTATGATACTTGTTTCTCCTTCTATAGTGTTTTCAACTTAACATTTCTTTGCATTGGTTTATTTGTATCTAGAGGATTATTGTCTAGATTTTCCTTTGCATTAGTAACTCCAATATTTTCTACATGCTTCTATTGAGCTTCAATTACTAGATCTTGTTATTTGATGGTAGAGGCAATGAGAATCATGCCATACTTCTAAGCTATGTCAGTAATATTTTCCTCTGTTTTCTTTGACATTTTCTCAAACTTGTCTTGTTCTCTTCCCATCAAAATTGTGACTCTCTGTTTAGTTCCAAATTCCTTGTTATAGACTTGGGCCAATGTGGCCTTATCGAAATTAGATAAGGAAAGACCAATTTTCTCCACAACATCTTATCTAATCTTATTTTCCTATTTATTTTCCTATTTTCTCCTATCTATTTGAATGTTCCACATATCATCTAGAACCTTCTTTATATTCTCCATATCTACTTCAATGATGTTGATATATTTAATTATTGCCTCAGTTATGGTTGCTCTATCCACCTCATTTGCATTCTTGTATAATAATTTTGTTTCTCCCAACATCTCATGGTGCAAAATACCTTTGAATAGTGCATCCAAATTCATTGGAATATGAGGTCTCTCTAAATTTGTCTTCTTCTTATTTTTCTTTTTCTTCACTCGATCACCTGAATCTAGTTTATTTTCCTTCATATCCTTCATCTTCTTATGCATGTGTATTATAAAGGTTCAATTTTCCTTCTCAATCTCTTCTTTATAAGAGGTATCAATTATGTCTACTCTCCATCTTTTTGTGCCAATTCTTCTTCTTCCCAACTGGGATCCTTCATCCTCTTCTTCTTTAGATAATATACTTAGATTTTTCTCTCTCACAACTTTCTCTTTTCTTCTATTTGATGTGGTGGCAGTTGTGGGGGCTATTGGAGTAGTTTTCTTTATCTTCCCAGGCCTTGTGTCCTCCTTCATTCATGTTTCCTTTTTTATCGAAGCACTAGTCTCCATTCTCTTAATTTTGTTGGTGGTAGGTGGTATTTCAAAGGGTATTTGAATACTAGGGGGAGTAGTGGAAACTATCCTTCCAAATATTCTAGGTCCAATGGGCCCACTTGTTGTTCTTACTTCTCCCTCTGCTCTTTCTCTTTTTTCCCTCACTTGTTATTCTATGAACCCATTCCTTTTTGTAAACTCATCTACCATTTTTTCCACCTTCTTTATCTCTAGTTTCTTCAACTCCATATGCGGGTCCATAGATTTTTCTTCATATGTACCATATATTTCTTGTGTAGTGTCCTTAGGACTATTCAATAATATGGACCAACATAACCATTGACTCCATTTTCATTGGTTTCATATCTAATTTTGGTAGAATCTAGAAATTCCTAGGTTCTACAGCCTCAATGAAGCGTTCATTTGTTGTGACTAGGAATGTGATATACTTCTCATATTTTTGCACCACTAACTTAGGGATCCTCTCCCTTTCATGAATTCTCTTTTGGAATACTAAAAATAATGCATTAAGTGCTTCATCTAGTGCTTTCAGGTCACCAAGGCTATGTAGGTATTCCAAGATTTGATGGGGTATCTATCTGCTCTTATCCCATATAACATTGCTTCTTCCTAGAAGATCCTTCAAGAAGTATAACAACAAAAAAACTACCAAAAAACCAAACTTGAAGGGGTATTTCTTCTTTGTGGTGTGCTTCAATTTCTTAAAGGGTTGTTTCCTGAGCAACTCACAAATAATTTTCCTTTCCTTTTTCCACCATCTTATAAGCTAAAATGATTTTTGTAGCTAGCATAAATTTTTCTTTGTTTGAAAATTATAACTTGTACCCTATGACCATAGCTACATATCTTAATATAGGATTCCATATAGTGTTCATATTGAGAGCTCTTTGATCAAATGTGGCACCAGTCAACTCCATCACATCCTTATTCTTCACAAATTTAAATATTGGTATAGGTCTAGTGGCACAAAGTCTAGTAACTACCCTTATAACTTGGTTAGATATCAAACCAAGCATGTTAGTCCATGATATGATTTTTTCATGCACTATACTCAATTCCATTCTCACAAAATTAGTTTCATCATCATAAATGAAACATAAAAACTATTGCTAGATATTTGGTTTCTTCTTCACTAGGTTTTCATACTCTGGCTTAATTTGATAATCATCTCCAATTAATTGGTTTATCCATAGGTCTATGAATCTTGTGTGTTTATATTTTTCCATTTTAACATGGATGTAAGCCCTAATATCTTCTATATTCACCACCCTATATGGAATGCTCAAAAAATATATGAGTGGGTCATTCTCAAACACTTTCATGGGGTGTTTCTTGAATTTTGGTTAGGTTTTCTCACTCACATTAACTACTATAGGTGTTACCATCTCTATTGAATTAAAATTCTTTGAGAAAAAAACTTTACTTCAACTTTAGACAATGGTAAATACCTTTTTCTTGCTCAACTAGAACTAGGGTTTTGATGCTCTACTTCACAAATTTATTTTGATCTCTTGAATTCACTTCAAATTGCTCTTCTTGATTTGAATGTGTAAAATTGAATAAAAATCGATTAAGTGTAGATACTTATAATTCTTCAATATGCCCTAATTTTCATTCAATGCACCAAACAATAAAGTTGGTCAAACCCTTATATGTGCAATAGTAAACCCTAAATCACTCTACAAATATCTGCAGCTACATATTTTCTTTTGGTGTCTTCTCCAGAAGCTCAATACTGTCCATCTCCATCACATATCTTTATGACAAGCCATGACACCTCATATCTACTGCACAAGTCATTTGATTATTTTTTATTGCTCCCCCTAGGCTAATGCCTAGTTTCAATTCCTAGAGGAATCATCTACACCGTATGAGGGCATAGATTCATCCTTGTTCTCAATATCCTATTTCTTTCTCCAAATCTTTTTCATTTCCTTCTTCACTTCTACTGGATCAATATTTTTTACTGGTTCATTTCTATTTAGTAGATTATCCTTGTGTGTTTTCTTCTACAAAATTTAGCAATATGTCCAGGTCTATTGCAGTTGTGACATACAACATTCTTTTGAACAACATTCCTTCCATTTGTTCTAGATTTACATTGATTATCTTTGTGTCCAAATCCATAGCATCTATAATAGTAGCCAATAAAAGGTTGAATCATTCTACCATTGTTATATGCATTCACCATTTGACTTTTTCTTTCCTTTTCTCTATGTCCAAATTTATTGCATGTAAAGCATTGACTAGTAAAAGATGGAACATTCTAGTTTATTCTGCTTCTACATTCCATTTCTCTATGTCCAAATTTATTGTAGGAATAACAAATACCATTAAAATATGGGTACCTTTGAGCATTTGATTGTTTAACCAAAGGTCTTCTAGCATTGTTTCTTTGATTCTAGTTCTTGCCATTATTCTTCTTGTCTTCAGTCTTCTCTAGTTCATTGATCTTCTTTGCATTAGGTCTCTGGTTTGTTTTTGAGGTTTCACCTTTTTCAATTCCTAAGCAACCTTTGTCTTTAGATTCTTTTTGACCTGCAATCAACTCATCAAGCATTGTAGAAATTCTCTTGAATTTTTCTTCATGGCTTCTTGATTTATCTAGATATGATCTCAAATTCACCATTTCTTGTTCAAGCCTTATGTGTTCATCATATTTTATTTCTACCATTGCATTAAGACATTCCTCATTTCTTTTATTTTCTTCCACTTACACTTTCAGTCTGGTGATGTGTCTTCATTTTTTTATTTCAATTGTTCATTGACCTCCTTAAGCCTTTCTCTAAACTTCTTGATTTTCTCTCTCAATTTTATGATGCATTCATTTTCCTTTTTAAGGTTTTACTTCATATCTTTTTTTTCATATTCAACATTTTTCAAATCTTCAAAAGCAACTTTGAGTTCTTCATATTTGTCAATCATGCAATCTTCTTTTGTGTATTCAATATCAGGAATCTCTTCTAGAGGAATGGGAAACTTTTGATCAACCATGTGTTCAATCTCCAAGAGGTCAAGCTCCTTCCAAGGATCCAAGCTTTGATACCAATTTTTGAGCACTTGTGATACTAAGAGGGGGGTTAATTAGTATCCTATTAAACAATTGAATCATTAACCATCTAATAATCAAAGCATAATTAACTGTTATAAGGAATGAAAGCATGAAAAAATTCACAACATCACATAATACATGAACACCAAGATTTTTACATGGAAAACAAAAAATGGGAAAAACCACGGTTAGGATTAGCTCACAATATATTATAACCAGTAATAAGATATTACAAAAAGATTCATTGCCAAATGGACTCACTATGCAAGTGAACTCAATATTCACAGAGAAAAGAAAGATATAAAGAGGTGGCTTTGCATCTAAAATTTGAAATGATTCATAATGCATCTACCATATTCTTGATTTATTTACTTTGAATCTCAAAACATTAAAATAATACACTTCATCCAACTCAAATCACAAATCTCTAATCTACTTTATATTCACACACCTCTTCTCAACTTTCACAACTTAATCACTCCTCTATAAAATTTTACATCACTGTTTGCATTCAGATCATGTACTCATTTATAATCTATATCCAAAAAATCAAACTAACCTTGTATATATTTCAAAGTCCATAACAAATGTCAATTAGGTCAGGTTACTTATATGTAGCCCTAAACATACCAAATGTGCTTGTCAGCAACTAATTTAAATAAAAATGCCTTCACACTCAAGAAAACATGTAATATAGGTTGGCATGGACCTATAATATCTCCCTCTTACATTCACTTGCATATTTAATCTCCACAACCCTTTACATTGATTAGGTTAGTTAGGCATAAGACCTAAAATAAAAATACTCCAACTGTTCATCACCACAAGACACATGTACATCAAAATGTCATGCCAACTAAAATACACAATACTTTGAAACTTGTTAACATTCTCCCTAAACTACAAGGTCTAACTCAAATCCATAGATGAGTGCATACAATTAAGTCATATCCATTTCAAAGAAAACTATGTAAACCTTATATGTCGATCTTCTATTACTTGCTACTTACAAACCACTTATCCAAATCAAGTGAAATTTTGAATAAAGATACTATTGATAGCCATAAACAACATATTAGAATCACAAAAGTAAATCTCAATAGGCTAAAAAATGTGACCAAAATAGCAAAGGGCTCTATGTACTAAATTTTTCAGTGTAAACTCTTAGCCAAATATACTTAATTGTTTTTGTTTGTGGATCAAACCCTCTTGCAAAATGTCTCTTCTACAATCATCCTTATACAATTTTGACATTCATCATGTAATGTTAACATCAATGAAAACATATTAATGACAATCTCCTTCATTCTTTCAACACTTATTACTACCCTCATCCTATTTTTCCTATACTTATCATGATTACTATATTATTACATTCTTGTAATGGTTGTAGACATTTGTTTATACCTTCAAAGTGCTTGGCATCATAAAGGATTTCTCTCTTTCTTTTTTGACTATATACTACCATCTTCTATCAATTATCTTCAATGGTATATACTCCATAGAAAAGGAACTATCCACTTATCATTTAGAAATATATTCCCTCTATCTATCCCTTTACAAGGACTATACTCTATTAATATGATCATTAAAAGGGCACTGGCACTCTAAACTATCCTTTAATAATAAACTATGTTGCAAGTATGAAGAAGAAGTTGTTGCAAAAATGAAAGTGTTGTCATTGATGTCAACTAGTCAATTAGTTATCTATTGGTTGTTGTTGTCATTAATATCATGGATGCAGGTTATTGGTTATATATGTTGAGGATATTGAGAAAATTGTAATGAAAATATGTTGCAAGTGTTTAGTGGTTGCTCTAGGTTTTGCTCTCATGTTTGTGTGGTTCAGATATGTTGTTTGTGGTTGTTGGAAGGTATTATATCAGGATTCTTGGCTTCTGATTTGTTGTACAGTGTGAGTTATGTTCACCATTCCTGAACTATAGGTTTTTGTGGTTTTGGTTGAGGTCCAAGAGAAATGTTGTTGGTCTAGATTTCTCTTTGATTAAGTCTTATGACTTGCGGTTCCAAAGTTAAATTGATATGATTTTATTGAAGATGACTTTGGAGTTTGGAAGGATTGGATCATGCTAATGGTTGCGTATGATTAATTGTTCTATGCATTTTACACTAGTTTTGCTAACCTTGTGTTGAACACTAATTTAAAAGTTGGTGAAGCATGTTAGATCTACTTGGGTTCTTATCAAGCATGTGTTTGGGTCACCCTCATTCTAATTCCACCCTAGGATGTTTTGGAACCGACCTAATTTGAATTTAATAAATGGATGAATGACTTTGAAATTTTTTCAAAGTTGAAGATGGTATAAATCTAGGATGAGTTAGTAAGGAATAGAGAGAAAGAGAAAAGAAAATAGAGAGAAGAGCACAAAGAGAATAGAAATAAGTGCAAATCAATATGTGTGTATGATGTGAGTATGGCAAATCAATGCAAAGCCTAAATGTTGAGTCTCTAGAAGTAGTGACTTGAAGGTGTACTCTATAATTCATGCATGTTTACAAGTGCTTGAGAAAATTATGGTGGATTTATCTATTGCTTTGAGATTGTCTTCTCTCTGTAACAAGTCTTCTTTATCTTCTTTGTATCTTTATGGTATTGAGCCCTCCAGGTTGTTAGCCCTATAGAATAGTGAGTCTTTATTCTAGATAGTGAGTCCTTGTTCTGGTAGTGATCCTTTTTCTTCAGGAAGTGATCCTTTGTAATCAGTTTGATATTCTCTATAGTGTGAGCTAATCATCACCATGGTTTTTCCATCATTAGGTTTTCCACATAAATTTGGTGTTATTGTATCAATGTGATGTTTTTTCAGTTTCTGCACTTGCACTTAATGTTTAATCATTTTAAGTAGATTAAGAGTTGTGATTAATCTAAGATCCAATGAATGTTTTGAAATTCAAATTTTATACAACTCATTCAACCCCCTCTCATTTTTATTGTTCAACAATCGGTATTAGAGCTTGGTTCCTTGGAGTAGTGTGTAACTGCTTAAGGAAGGTCCGAGATGGCTGGAAAGGTTGCTTATGATTATCTGAAGTTTGATGGAATGAATTAAGCTCTTTAGAAAATATTGATGGAAGAATATTTGGAGTATTGTGGATATGATGTGGATAAATCTTACAAGACTCCTTATACTCCTCCAGTGAATGGTTTGAGTACTACTGATGAGATCAAGGAATGTGAAGTGAACAATAAAGCATAATTCATTTTGAAGAATAGTTTCGTACATTCAGAGTTGATTAAAGTGAAAAATATAAAGACTGCTAAGGAAGCTTGAGATGCTTTGGAAAGGGAACATGAAGGTGATGAAAGGGTCAAAGAGGTAAAATTGTAGAATTTGGAAACATAGTTTGAGCTCCTACATATGTTTGAAGATGAGAATGTTAAATCTTATGTACAGAGATTGGATGAGATTGTAGGTGGGATGAGAGGACTTGGTGCTACTATAGATGAAACTAGGATTGTAAAGAAGATTCTTAGAACTCTCCCTGATGCTTATAGTGAGAAGTTTTGTGCTATTGAATGGAGTATATATTATAAGACCTACACTAAAGGTCTGTTGTTGGGATCTTTGACATCTTATGAGATGAGGAAGTTGAATTTGAGAAATGGATTCAAATCAGAAATTGCTTTTAAGGCTACAAAAGCTGGAGATCTAGATTAAGAAAATCTTGATGAAGTTGAAGCTAAATTTTTGAGAAGGATGATGAATGGCTTTGAAAAGTATGAAGGTACATTACACTTTTTTAGCTGTGGAGAAATAGGTCATTATGTTGTGAGGTGTCCAAAAAGAGCTAATAAGAATAAACTAAGATATGAGAAAGGAAAGAAAGGAAAGAAGATCAATAGAGCATATTATGTGAATGAGAATGCTAGTATATCTAATGAACATTCTAATTACGAAGATCCTAACAAAAATGAACACTTGTTCTTGGCTATAAAGGATGAACCTACTTCAAATTCTGAGAAACAGGTGAAGGAATGCCCTCTAGAGAAAGAGAAAAATAAAGGTATTGTAATCTCTTTCCTACATGTTAAACAAGAAAAGAACTATTGGGTTGTTGACAATGGTTGTTCACATCACATGATTGGTGATAAGATTAACTTTGTTAAACTTGAGAAAAATGATGGAGGCTTGGTTATGTTTGGAGATGATACTGGTGCTATGATTTGTGGGATAGGTTCAGTAAGTTTTGATGGAAAGTATAACACTGATGATGTATACTATGTTAAGGGTTTAAGGCATAATCATTTGAGTGTTGGACAAATGTGCAGTAAAGGATATAAAATTGTATTTCAAGATGAAATGTGTGAGATCCAAAAAGGATCTAGAATAGTGATTGTTGCATGAAATAAATCTGAAGGAAACATCTATCAACTTAAGGGTGCTAATGGATGATGCTTTATGACTCAAATTAATGATAGTTGATTATGGAATAGGAGAATGTGTCACATGAATTTTGATAACTTGGAAACAATTAGTGCAGTTAAGGTTGTGAGAGATTTACCAAGGATTACAAAGCCTGTTAATTCCATGTGTAGGAATTGTAAGTTTGGAAAGAAAACAAGAAGTCATTATAGATCAAAGGAACAATCTACTACTGGACTACTAGATTTAGTTCATACAAATCTCTGTGGTCCTAAAAGAGTAATAATTTTGCAAGGTGAAAGGTACTTTATACTTTTGATTGATGATTATGGGTATGTACAGGATCATCATGGAAAAAATAAGCCCTTAAGTGGCAAAAAATTTAGAAAAATCAGAGTTAGGCACCTTGACATAAAAATTTGAATAAGTTATCTATATTATTTCAAAAAATATAGAAAATAAGTCAGAGTTAGGAACCTTGACCCCCTTACAATAAAATCTATTTGGTGAAAATTTGAAATTTCAATGTAGTAGTACTTAAATCTCGGAAAAAATAAGAAGTAGGTGTCTATGACCACCCTAAACACAATAAAATGATAGTATTTTTTTAATATTTTTGATATAAGAAGAGGATTCATGTCCTGATGTGATGCATATTTTTTGTAATTTTTTTCCATGTAAATAATTAATTATGAATTTTTATTACAACTTTTAAAAATATAAAAACTCATATGTTTGACCACCTTAACTTGGTAAAAACTTGATGAAATTCAATTTTTTTTAATCCTATAGTATGTGAAGCATAGAATGTACGCATGTTTCAAATTCAAAAAATGTGATCTTGTTTGAAAGCTATAGATGTTTTCAATTAGCCTATCAATCAAGACTTTAGTCATAATTAAAATAGAAAATGAATAATAATTATTTATTAAATTCAAAGTAAAGCATAATTTATATTGTTGGAAAAAGAATCTCCTTTAAAACCCTTTTTGTTTCATCAATTTTTGGTAAAAAAAAGTCATTAGCCACATAGGCCATCATATCACTTACATATCACCACTTTTTGGCCCATCATGATCCTGCACATACTATTATTCTAAATATACATGGGTTACATTTCTTAGAGATAAATCAAATGCATTAGATAGATTCAAGACATTCAAAGCTATGGTTGAAAATGAAGTGAATTTGAGGATAAAATGCTAAAGGTCCGATAGAGGTGGTGAGTTCACCTCCCATGAGTTTAATATATTTTTTGAAGTGAATGGAATAAGAAGATAATTATATACTCTGAGAACTCCTCAACAATTGGAGTTGTTGAGAGAAAGAACAAAAAAAATCTTGAGGATGCTAGATCAATGATTACTGAGGTTGGTTTACCAGAAGTTTACTGGAGAGAAGTTATTCAAATTGTTGTTTATGTATTCAATCGAGTTCAAGCAAGAGCAAACAGTACAAAGACTCCCTATGAGCTATGGTATGGAATAATTCTTATTGTTAAGTATTTCAAAGTATTTGGAAGCAAATGCTATATCAGAAGAGATGAAGAAAAATTAGGAAAGTTTGATGCAAGAAGTGATGAAGGCATTTTTCTTGGATATTCTACTAGAAGAATATCTTATAGATGTTTCAATAAGAGACTGAGAAACATTGTAGAAAGTGCAAATCTCAAGGTTGATGAGATAATGAAGAATTCAATTGATATTGATGGATATGTATCTGATGATGAACCTGATTGTGTAAAATTAAAGAAATTGCATGAAAGAGTAGGAAAAGGATGAGAAAGAGAGAAAAAATGAAGAGAATGAAAGAGAAGAAGTTTTGGTGGTGTCCCCTAAGACACCTAGATATTTGCAGAAGAATCATTCAGAGAATCAGATCATTGGAGACAAAACAAAAGGAGTATTTACAAGAAACAAAGATGTTGTTGATGAGGTAAATCTATGTTTACTCTCTAATATTAAACGAAAGAGTGAAAATGAAGCATGTAAATATGAACATTGGATGGAATATATGAAGGAAGAACTCATGCAGATTGAGAAGAATCAAACTTGAGAATCGGTCCCAAGATTGACATATAAAAACATGATTGGATCAAAGTGGGTACATAGAAATAAGTTAAATGAAAATGGAGAAGTGCTTCGAAATAAAGCGAGGCTTGTGTGTAAAGGTTATTTAGAAGTAGAAGGCATATTTTTTAGGAGACCTTTTCTTCGGTGGCAAGAATGGAAGCTATAAGGATGTTCTTAGCATTTGCTGCTCATAAAGATTTCAAAGTCTATTAGATGGATGTCAAGTCTATATTTTTGAATGGTGAACTAGAAGAAGAGGTCTACATGGAAAAATTGGAAGGATTTCATTTATTAGATCAACTAGACATGGTGTGTAGGTTGAAGAAAGCTTTATATGGATTGAAGCAAGCTCCTAGAGCTTGGTATGCAAGGTTAGATAGATATTTGATTCAACAAGGTTTCAACAAAGGTATAATAGATAGTAATTTGTATTTCAAATTTGAAAATAACAAAATATTGATTATAGTTACATATATGTTGATGACATTATTTTTGGAGGAAATGAAACTATGTGTAAGATATTTGTGGAAGAGATGTAATTTGAGATGTCTATGTTTGGTGAGATGAATTTATTTCTTGGGTTGCAAATTAATTGAACAGAGAAAGGGATTTTTACTTCACAGTCTAAGTATGTGAAAGACATGCTAAATAATTTTTGGGATGGACGGTTCCAAACTGCTATGTACTTCTATGGTGATTGGTTGAAAATTGGGTAAAGATGATGACTCACCTAAGGCTGATCAGAGCAAGTATAGATCTATGATTGGTGGACTACTATATTTGACTAGATATAATGCATGCAGTTTGTCTTGTGGCTATATTTCAATAAGATCCTAAGGAAACACATGTTGTTTTTGTTAAAAGAATATTCAAATATTTGAATGGAAGTTAGGATTATGGATTATGGTATCCTAAGGATACTGACTTTACACTAAGTGCTTATACAGAGGCAGATTGGGCTAGATGTGTAGATGATAGAAAAAGTACAAGTGGTGGTGCATTTTTTCTTGGTTGCAGATTAGTGGCATGGTTGATTAAAAAACAAGATTCAATTTCTTTATCTACTGCTGAAGTTGAGTATATTGTTGCTACATCTTGTTGTTCATAAGTTCTATGGATGAAACAAACATTTAAAGATATCATAGTGGTTTATGATGATCCTATATTTCTATCTTTTGTGATAACACAAGTGCAATTAACATTTCGAATAATTCAATAATGCACTAGAGGAAAAATAATATCTCTATCAGGTATCATTTCTTGAGAGAGAATGTAATGGAGAATGAAGTGAAGCTTGAGTATGTTTTGATGAAGGATCAAGTTGTTGATATATTCATGAAGGCTCTACCTAAAGATACTTTTGAGTATCTCCAGGAGAAGTTAAGGGTCATTGCCCCTCCCTTATTAAACTAGATGCATATGGAGATGTATTAGTCTGGTGGATCTATGGATATATCTTTCTTTTGGAATGATGTTTTGGTGGATACCTCTTAGGGGGAGCAAGTATTGTTAAGTGTTGTCATTGAGAGTATTTTTTTTTTAATTTCAAAGGGAAAAATAAATGTAAAATATCTTTTTCCTTTTCCATTGATGTGAAAGGGGAAGAGGAAGAGTGTGAAAAAAAAGAGAGAAAAAGAAAAGAAGAAGAATGTGAAAAAGATTATCTGAACTAAGGGGGAGAAACATAAAGAAAAATCTTGAGAAGTGTATTCAGAGCTAGTATGTTGTCTTTGATGGTTTTTCACATCATGTGTTTCCATAAATGACAAATGGGGAGATTGTTGCAAGTATGAAGAAGAAGTTGCTGCAAAAATGAAAATGTTTTCATTGATTTCAACTAGTAAATTAGTTATCTACTGGCTGTGTTTTTCATTAATATCATGGATGCAGGTTACTAGCTATATATGTTGAGGATATTGAGAAAATTATAATGAAGATATGTTGTAGGTGCTCAGTGGTTGCTCCCAATTTTACTCTCATGTTTGTGTGGTTCAGATATGTTGTTTGTGGTTGTTGGAAGCTGCTATATCTAGATTCTTGGCTTCTGATTCATTGTATAGTGTGAGTTATGTTCACCAGTTGTGAATTGTAGGTTTCTGTGGTTTTGGTTGAGGTCTAGGAGAAATGTTGTTGGTTTATATTTCTCTTTGATTAAGTCTTATGACTTTTAGTTAGGGGTCATTGTCCCTCCCTTCTTAAACTAGATGTATATGGAGATGCATTATTCATGTGGATCTATGGATATATCTTTCTTTTGGACTGATGATTTTTTGGCTACCTCTTAGGGGAGCAAGTAGTGTTAAGTGTTGTCATTGAGAGTATTCTATTTTTAATTTCAAAGGGAAAAATCAATGTAAAATATCTTTTTCCTTTGCCATTGATGTCAAAGGGGGAGAGGAAGAATGTGAAAAAAAGAGAAAAAGGAAAGAGGAAGAATGTGAAAAATATTATCTTCTAAGGGGGAGAAACAAAAAGAAAAATCTTGAGAAGTGTATTCAAAGCTAGTATGTTGTATTTGATGGTTTTTCACATCATGTGTTTCCATCAATAACAAAGGGGGAGATTGTTGCAAGTATAAAAAAGAAGTTGTTGCAAAAATTAAAGTGTTGTCATTGATGTGGGTATGTGTAGGATCATCTTGGAAAAAATAGGCCCTTAAGTGGCGAAAAATTCAGAAAAATTAGAGTTAGGCAACTTGACATAAAATTCTGAAAAAGTTATCTATATTATTTCAAAAATATGTAAGAATAGAATCTATATAAAATTGAATGTAGTTTCTAAACTACTACGTTTATCTTAAAAAAAATCTATTTGGTGAAATTTGAAATGTCAATGCAATAGTACTTAAATTTTAGGGAAAAAATAAGAAGTAGGTGTCTGTCTAACCACCCTAACCACAATAAAATGATAAAAAAAAATTATAACATTTTAGATATAAGTAGAGGAATCATGTCCCGACATGATGCATTATTTTTTGTAATTTTTTTCCAAGTAAATAATTAATTATGATTTTTTTATTACAACTTTTAAAAAATATAAAAATGTGTATGTCTGACCACCTTAACTTGGTCAAAACTTCATGAAATTCATTTTTTTTAATTGTATAGTATGTGAAACACAAAATGTGATTCATCCTTCAGATTCAAAAAATATGATACCATTTGAAATCTATAGATGTTTTTCAATCAGCCAATCAATCAAGACTTTAGTCATAATTCAAATAGAAAATGAATAATAATAATTTATTAAATTCAAAGTAAAGAATAATTTATATTGGTGGAAAGTTGAGAATCTCCTTTAAATACCTTTTTCATTTCATCAATTTTGGTTAAAAAAAAGTTGTCATCCACATACCCTACACATACCCATCATATCACCACTTTTTGGACCATCATGATCCTACACATACCCATGTCAACTGGTCAATTAGTTATCTACTAGTTGTTGTTATCATTAATATCATGGATGCAGGTTATTGGTTGTATATGTTGAGTATATTGAGAAAATTATAATGAAGATATGTTGCATGTATTCAGTGGTTGCTACGGGTTTTACTCTCATGTTTGTGTGGTTAAGATATGTTGTTTGTGGTTGTTGGAAGTTGCTATATTCAGATTCTTGACTTTTGATTTATTATATAGTGTGACTTATGTTCACTAGTTGTGAATTGTAGGTTTCTATAGTTTTGGTTGAGGTCCAGGAGAAATGTTGTTGGTTCGGATTTCTCTTTGATTAAGTCTTATGACTTGAAGTTCTAGAGTTAAGTTCCTATGATTTTATTGAAGATAATTTTGGAGTTTGGAAGGATTGGATCATGCTAATGGTTTTCTTAGTAGTAGTTGCATATATCTATCTATCTATCTATCTATCTATTATTATTATTATTATATGATTGAAAATTATAATATATATATATATATTAATATTATAATATTATATATATGAAATGATATAAGTGACTTCGACGCATATATAATGTGGGCCAAGTGAATAACGAAAGGATTGTATAAAGCCAACAACTTAACCACGTATAAACCATATGCTGCACATAAACTAGGATTACATTATTATTGCAAATGTAAGTTCATAAATATAAGCATGTGGAAACATTGTGAAAGGCACTTAATAAGTATTGAGTTGTGCCATGCTTAGTAGTAAAATGCGATTAGAAATATAAGTTGTAAGTTTAAAAGCCATGCACAACAAAGTAGAAGCATATGACTTGGTCAAGCCATGAGTTGGAAAATAATAGAGGAGTTTTATTTTTTGTGGAAAGCATCCAACAACCATGATGCAAATAAGAAACCTGTAGGTCATCATTGCTCAGTTTTACTAAGGGGTATGTCCATGATCATCATGGAAAAAATAGGCCCTTTAGTGGCAATGAAAATGCAGAAAAATCAGAGTTAGGCAACTTGAAATAAAAATTTGAATAAGTTATCTATATTATTTCAAAAATATGTAAGAATAGAATCTATGGAAAATTGAATGTAGTTTCTAAACTACTAGGTTTATTTTTAAAAAAACAAAATCTATTTGGTGAAAATTTGAAATTTCAATGCAATAGTACTTAAATTTTAGGAAAAAAATAAGTAAGTGTATGTCTGACCAGCCTAACTATAATAAAATGATAATATTTTTTTATAATATTTTAGATATAAGTAGAGGACTCATGTTCGGATGTGACGCATATTATTTTGTAATTTTTTTCCAAGTAAATAATTAATTATGAATTTTTTATTACAACTTTTAAAAAATATAAAAACTCGTATGTTTGACCACCTTAACTTGGTCAAAACTGCATGAAATTCATTTTTTTTAATTCTATAGTATGTGAAGCACAAAATGTGGCACATGTTTCAAATTCAAAAAAATGATACCGTTTGAAAGCTATAGATGTTTTACAAATAGCCTATTAATCAGGACTTTAGTCATAATTCTAATAGAAAATGAATAATAATAATTTATTAAATTCAAAATAAAGCATAATTTATATTGGCTAAAAGCTGAGAATCTCCTCTACAAACTCTTTTTCATTTCATCAATTTTGGCTTAAAAAAAGTCATTAGCCACATGGGCGAATTCTAGAAAAACAAGGTAAGTTAAACACACTTTTTGTGTTGACTTCTTAGGATTGGCATCTCCTATCCAAATACCAAAGAAAACCTAAGGATATTCTCTAGGAAATAAATTTTATGTGATAACTATCGGATATCTGATTCAAATCAGATATCCGATATGAATCCAATATCCGATATGGTTTATATATCATTTTAAAAAATGTTAGACTTTATAATATATGATTTGGAATAAACAATATATCTCATTTATAGTTTATAGTTTCTTTTAATATATATAGTTTAGAATATATGATTTGGTTTATATATGATTTTTAAATAGTTTATAGTTTATTTTAATATATGTAGTTTAGAATATACAATATCGTTTATAATTTAATATATAATCTCTTACAAAACTATATAATATATAATATATTATATTATTATGTATAATATATATTTAAATATTATTTCTATATTTTAGTTAATATATATTACTAATATAAAAAATATTTAAATATTATCTCTTTCCCCCTCTCTCTCCCCCTCTCCCTCTCTCTCCCTCTCCCTCTCTCTCTCCCTCTCCCTTTGTCTCCCTCTCTCTCTCTCCACTTCTTCCCCTCTTTCCCTCTCCCTCCCCCATCCTAATGAACTCTATCTCTCTCTCTCCACTTCTTCCCTCTCTGTCCCCCATCCTAATGAACACACTCTCTCTCTCTCTCCACTTCTTCCCCTCTTTCCCTCTCCCTCCCCCCTCCTAATGAACTCTCTCTCTCTCTCTCTCTCCCCACTTCTTCTGCTCTTTCCCTCTCCCTCCCCCTCCTAATGAACTATCTCTCTCTCTCCACCTCTTCCCCTCTCCCTCCCCCCTCCTAACACACTCTCTCTCTCTTTCCCCCCCACTTCTTCCCATCTTTCCCTCTC
>VDFB02379711.1:260479492-260637132 GCA_007258455.2 Sequoia sempervirens
CCCCATCTCCCCCTCTCAAGTCTCTGTCTCCCTCTCACTCACTCCTATATGTCTCTTCAATCTAACCTTAGCCCTATTCCCTTAACCCTTAAATCCTTAAACCCTTAAGCTCTCCACCATATATCTCTCTCCCACTCCCTCTAGCTCTCTCTCTCTCTCTCTACTTCTTCCCCTCTTTCCCTCTCCCTCCCCCCTCCTAATGAACTCTCTCTCTCATTCGTCTCCTCTCCTTTCCCCCTCCTAATTCTCTCTCTGTCACTCTCCCCTTCTTCCCATCTTCCCCTCTCACTTCCCCCCTCTCTCTCTCAAGTCTCTCCCTCCTACCCCCTCTCCCTCTCTAAATTCTCTCCTTATCCCTTTACCCTTAACCCTTAAATCCTTAAACCCTTAAGCTCTCCACCCTCTATATGTCTCCCATTCCCCCCTCCCTCTCTCTCAAGACTCTCCTTCCTATCCCCTCTCCCTCTCTTAGGTCTCTCTTTCTCTCTCACTCACTCTTGAGCTATCTTTGGCCCCTCTACCCTAGATATCTCTCCCACTCCCTCCCTCTCTCTCTCTCTCAAGTATCACTCTCCTACCCCATCTACCTCTCTCAGGTCTCTCTCTCTCTCTCTCATTCTTCTCATCTCCCTTCCCCCTCCTAATTCTCTCTCCCTCACTCTCCCCTTCTTCCCTTCTTCCCCTCTCACTTCCCCCCTCTCTCTCTCAAGTCTCTCCCTCCTACCTCTCTCTCTCACTCACTCCTATGTCTCTCCACTCTAACCTTAGTCCTCTACCCTCTATCTCTCTCCCACTCCCTCCCTCTCTCTCTCAAGGGTCTCTCTCTCACTCAGTCCCAAGCTATCTTTGTCCCCTCTACCCTTAACCCTTAAATCCTTAAATTATTCCTCTACCCTCTATCTCTCTCCCACTCCCTCCATCCCTCTCTCTCTCTAGAGTCTCACCCTCCTAATGAACTCTCTCTTAGGTCTCTATCTCTCTCCCATTCTTCCCCTCTCCATTCGCCCTCCTAATTCTCTCTCCCTATCTCTCCCCTTCTTCCCCTCTCCCTTCCCCCCACTCTCTCTCTCTCTCTCAAGTCTCTCCCTCCTACCCCATCTCCCTCTCTCAAGTTTCTCTCTCCCTCTCACTCACTCCTATGTCTCTCCACTCTAACCTTGGAACTCTACCCTTGAACTCTCTACCCTCCACTCTCTCTCTCTCTCTCTCTTGCCCAACCTCCACCTCCTAATTACTATTAGGTCTATGTATGCACAAATCAGATATCTGATTTAAATTGGATATCTAATTTTTAGCACTAAAATCCTACCATTAGAGAGAATTATAAAATTGTTTTATTTTAAAAAAAATTCATATCAGATATTGGATTTAGTTGGATATCCAATTTGTGGGCCATACCAAAACCCCATATGGCCCATTTTTTTTCATTCCAACAGACCCTACATTCTTTTTGCAAGCTTTGTATATGACAAACACATGGTTTCAGATAAGAAGAGACAAATATCAACTTTTTGGAGAATATTGTTCTCAAATTTGTCATAAACAATTATTTTTTAGCATCTTTTATGAGGTATAATGGGGAGTAGGAGTCATTGGAAGCATAAACATAAGAGAAAGCTTACAAAAGAACAAATTGAAGCATATAGACAAAAAGATAAAGAAGGTCATAGGAAGAGAAGACAAGGTATGTTAAAAATTGGTGAATCTGAGCCCTATGGTCTTTCAAGTGAAGAGGAAATTGAATATGTACAAGGTGAAAATGTTGAACATGATATTGAAATTGGGAATGAAAATGTTCACATTGATACTCAAAATGTTCAAGCTGAAAATGTTAGAATTGAAGATGTTGAACATGATATTCAAATTGGGAATGAAAATATTGAAATTGATAATGAAAATGTTGGATTTGAAGATGTTGAATATGATACTGAAATTAGGAATGAAATTTTTCAAATTGAAGGTGAAAATGTTGGAATTGAAGATGTTGAACATAATATTGAACTAAGTGTAAATTATGTTTCACCAGATTACATGAGAAATGAAGAACCTTGTGTGGAAGAAAGACATTCCAAACTCAAGACCTTCAAGAACCCCTAAATGGTCACTTGAAATTGATGAAAACATTATAAACAATTTTGAAGGTAAGAGGTCAACACGAACCGTTCGGTTGTGGGCTAGAAGAGTTTTCATACAATATTTTAACGATAAGACATTGACTGAGCAATGCCAAATTTTTGTAGTATTGCTAAAGATGCATAAGATGAGACCTTTGCTTGCCAAATTGAAGATTCATGTGAACAAGAAGACTAAAAAAAATTCTATTATCGTTAAAAATCTTTTTAATGCTCTCAAGTCTATTGGAAAAAATAAGAAGGAAAAAGATAAAAGAGATGCTCAGAGAGTCTTTACAACTCCCCTAGTAAGCCATCAATTGAAAAATGCTCGCTTTATGAGACAAACTTGTATTGATTTTGAAATAAATCATAAAACTTTGGATAAAGCACTTGCAACAAGAGAAAGAATAGATGATCCTCTTAAAAATGTTACACGAGATTTTGTCAAGAGGCTTCCACATGTTGATAAGAAGCTAACCGATAATGTAAAGTAGGTAATTCAACAATTTTTGCATGATAACTCTAGAGTATCACCCAATGCAAAGGATGTTTTAAAGTTAAGAATTGGCAATCAAGACCATACACCACATCCTAAAAATTTCTTGGAATCAAGCCAAACAATGTTGTTCAATTTTTTTATTGAAACACATCTAAATATGGAAATCTCGCAAAGGAATTTTGAAGGTTTGAAGCCATTTTATTGTGTGCTTCTTAAAATTTGTAATACTTGTTGTAAATACCATGTGGAGTTTTCAATGTACCATGAACTATTATGTAGATATGCATTCTACTTAGCATAGTAATGAAATGTTCCAGGAATTTGGTGCAATGCATCTTTCGAAATCATCAAGGGAATTGCTAGATATTTTTTTATGTTCTAGAGATGATGGTTGCTTTTTCTATAGAAATGATTGTTTAAATGCAAAGCCCTCACAATGTGGTGGCTTGTCAAAGTTTGTTCAATGTTTTCATGAGGGTTCTGAACATGAATTTGGAAAGAAGCTTATTGAGAAAAAGAGATATGAGATAGTCAAATATACTTTGCAGAGTGGAAGTGAAGGTTCTAGATGCAAGTTGGTTTCAAAAGAATGCAGTGTTGCTGATTTTATTTCAAATTTTAAGGAGAATCTTTTCTACAAGTATGCAAGGCATAGTCATAGGTCTTAGTGGTTGGATCAAAAATTCAAAATGTGTAAGGACTCTTTTCTGATTGGCACTATTACATCAGTGGTTGATTTTGTAGAAAAATACACATTACAACCACAAAGTGAGGTACAATCTCAGTATTACAATTCCATTCAGATTGCTATATTTGTCCACATAACATTTAGACATGCACTTGATAGTACAAAGGAGGATCAGAAGATAACCAGAGAGTATCATTTTTATATGAGTGATGATAGATCTCACTCATCTGAGTATGTCCAACATTGTTTCAAGAATTTTTTTGAGTTCTTGCAAGAGCATGATATAGCACTGGGCCAACATCTCATTTGGTCAGATAATTGCACAAGTCAATTCAAGAATGCTCGTATGTTTTATTGGTTGAGTATAATGCATGTAGAGAGGGGTGTACCTCATATTTGGAGTGTTTTTGAAGTTGGGCATGGGAAAGGGGAGCACGATGGAGTAGGTTCATGTGTAAAGAGAGCTCTAGTTAAGGATAAATTGAAGATTTTAGGAGAAAAATTCAGTGATGCATGTTCTGTTGTTGATTGATGTAGTTCAGCATTGTCACAAGGAGGGACACTTGATTCAACAGTGCACAGATTATTTTGGTTGGTTGACAAGGGTACAATGGGAGGCAAATTGGATTTTCATACAATCAAATATTCTTCAAAGATGCATTCATTTTGAAGTTCAGATGCAAGCACATGGACCATTTGGACAGGAGAGTTGGCTTGTTTTTGTTAGAGTTGTATTCAGTGAGAGTGGGATCAATGCAAGTCAAGTGAGTGGGTGGATACATGGGTTCCATAGTATTTAACTCCATTATCTCAAACAGTATCCATGAAAAAAGACACAATGGAAAGTTTAGTTGATTACAACCGGCTTTCAAATCTACTACATCCAAGACATGTTTTTGTAGTTGTTGCACCACAGGGGAATGAAGAGATATTAGACTATTGGTTGGCTCGATGTGTGCAAGTAAAGCATAAGCTAACACAACTGATGGAAGATGATGATGGGTTCATGTATCCTACAGGTTCAGTTATGGCTGCAGGAACTTGGTTGTGAACATATATGGTTAGAAAGAATGGCATACCTACATTTGAAGACTACGAGAAACACAAAAACATTCTCATGTATTCACACCTTTTTATAGCAACAAATGTTAAGTTGTTGAAGCATCATGCCAGACCAAAGAAAAAAAACTATGGACACTTAGTAATATTTATCATGAAGCAATATTGGATACTCTTAACCAAAGAGATGACCCTTCAAGCACACTTGAATAACATTTTCAAGAATGGAAGGTACAATGCTTAGGTTCATTATGCTTAAGTTCATTAAGTTTGTTATGCATCATCAATTAGGTCATTTATAATTTAATATAGATTTGTTATTCTAAGCATATTTTATATTGTGACAATATAGATTTCTCATTTGATAAATTTTGCGATATTTTTAGCACGATTGATCATGGACCTACTACAACAATAGCCAACTTTGATCCTTTTGGAGATGTATGCTACAGATTACAATAATATAGATTGGTTATTCTAAGCATCTTTTATAGTTTGCATTACCATCTCATCATCAATTAGGTCATTTAGAATAATATAGATTGGTTATTCTAAGCATTTTTTATGGTTTGCATTACCAATTCATCATCATTCGGGTTGTTTAGATTAATATAGATTTGTTAGTCTAAGAATATTTTCTATTGTGACAATATAGATTTCTCATTTTATAACTTTTGCGATATTTTTGGCATGATTGATCATGGACCTGCTGCAACAATAGCTAGCTTTGATCCTTTCAGAGAGGTATGCGACAAATTACAGTAATATAGATTGGTTATTCTAAGCATCTTTTATAGTTTGCATTACAATCTCATATAATTCAATTAGGTCATTTAGAATAATATAGATTGGTTATTCTAAGCATCTTTCATAGTTTGCATTACCAATTCATCATCATTCAGGTTGTTTAGATTAATATAGATTTGTTATTCTAAGCATCTTTTCTATTGTGACAATATAGATTTCTCATTTGACAACTTTTGCGATATTTTTGGTACGATTGATCATAGACCTGCTACAACAATGGCCAACTATGATCCAATCGAAGAGGCATGCGACAAATTACAATAATATAGATTTGTTATTTTAAGCATCTTTTATTCTAAGCATATTTTCTATTGTATGTAGTTAATTACTACCTTGATGGTTTGTATAGGTGCTTGTCAGTCCAGAACATGAACATACTATTCTTGTGGAAGATTGTGCCCTGAATGCCTCCAATAGGAAAATTTTGTAAAATTTGAATTTTGAAATGTGAAACAATGTAAAAAGGTCATAACTGTGTATGGGAATCATTCATAACTAGGTGTATGCTTTGTTACTATTATTGGGACAATTCTATAATAGCTTATTGTAATTAATCGAGCTACAACCAGAGGTTTTCTTCCTGGTTCTTTCCTATCAGTATGCTCATTTGAACCAGGTTTTGTAATATCTCCTATTTATATATAATAAATTACAGTGGCTTGCCACTTTTCCCAAAAAAAATGTAAAAGGGTCATGTGAAGGTCCTTTCCAATGTAATTGAGTCTTTGATCTAGCAAAGTGGAAACAAGGTATTTGGGTGTGCATAATGTTCAAGTTGATTGAGTAAGATTTTTCTGATGCAAGAGCTAGGTGGCTTTGAATAGCACAATTACAATTAAAGATGACATTGTTAGAACCTACACAAGCTTGATCCAACCTTAAAAATTGTTTCCCCCACATTTCATTGATGTTACCATGTTGTAACTCACCAACTCAACTATAGACATATTTGGGTGAAAAAGAGGACCATCCCTAGCATAAACATAGCCATATGAATGTGTTGGAATAGTATGTTTGGTCGTATGAGTTGCAGAATGAAAGTTGTACCACTTTGCAACTTTACACTACTTGCATCTGGCAACTTTTCCCTCCATTGAAAAGTCATCACCATAGGAAAATACCTCCAAGATAGAAAAAACTGAGAGAGGTTTTTGTAGATGGCCCCAACACAATCCCATAGCCTTAGACATAGATTTTGTAAGCCTCGTGGTCTCTAAGAAATATTCCTTCAAATATTGTTGCCTTTTAGCACTTTGGACTCTTAAGGGAAATCATCGGTCCAATGTAGCTCAGAGTGATTCAACATATTTAGGTGAAAAAGAGGACCATCCCTAGCATAAACGTACCCATCTAGATGTTTTGGAATAGTCTGTTTGGTCGTACAAGTTGCAGAATGAAAGTTGCACCACTTTGCAACTTTACACTACTTGCATCTGGCAACTTTTCCCTCCACTAAAAATTCATCACCACAAGAAAACGCCTCCGAGATAGCAAAAAATGAGTGGTTTTTGTAGATGATCTAAACATGATCCCATATCCTTAGAAGGATATTTTATAAGCCTCATGATCTTCGAGAAATAGCCCTTCAAAGATTGTTGTCTTTTAGCACTTTCGACTCTGAAGGGAAATTGTCGGTCCAATGTAGCTCAAACTGATTCAACGTATTTGGGTGCAAAAGAGGACCATACCTAGCATAAACATACCCTTTTGGATGTGTTGGAATATTTTTTTTGGTCATATGAGTTGCGGAATGAAAGTTGCACCACTTTGCAACTTTACATTGCTTGCATCTGGCAACTTTTCGCTCCACTAGAAAGTCATCACCACAGGAAAGTGACTTCGAGATAGAAAAAATGAAAGAGGTTTTTGTAGATGGTCCCAACATAATCCCATATATTTGGACAAAGATTCTATAACCCTCACGGTCTCTAAGAAATTGCCCTTCAAATATTGCTGTCTTTTAGCAGTTTGGACTCTTAAGGGAAATCGCTAGTCCAATGTAGCTCAGAGTTATTTGGTGTATTTAGGTGCAAAAGAGGACCATCCCTAGCATAAATGTACCCATCCAAACATGGTGGAATAGTCTATTTGGTTGTACGAGTTGCAAAATGAAATTTTCCCCACTTTGTAGCTTTACATTACTTGCATCTAGCAACTTTTCCCTCCACTGAAAAGTCATCACCACAGGAAAATGCCTCTGAGATAGAAAAAACAAAGAGATTTTTTTGTATATGGTCTCAAAACAATCCCATAGCCTCAGAAAGAGATTTTGTAAGCCTCACGGTCTTCGAGAAATAGCCCTTCAAAGATTGCTGCCTTTTAGCACTTTGGACTCTTAAGGGTAATTGTCGGTCCAATGTAGCTCAGAGTGATTCGGCATATTTGGGTGCAAAAGAGGACCATACCTAGCATAAAATTACCCATCCAGATGTGTTGGAACAATCTATTTGGTTATACAAGTTGTGGAATGAAAGTTGTACCACTTTACAACTTTACACTGCTTGCATCTGGAAACTTTTCCCTCCACCAAAAAGTCATCACCACAGGAAAACGCCTTTGAGATAGCAAAAAATGAGAGAGGTTTTTGTATATGGTCCCAACACAATCCCATAGCCTTGGACAAAGAGTTTGTAAGCATCACAATCTCTGAGAAATATCCCTTCAAATATAGTTTCCTTTTAGCACTTTTGATTCTTAAGGGAAATCATTGGTCCAATGTAGCTCAGAGTGATTTGGAATATTTGGGTCCAAAAGAGGACCATCCCTAGCATAAACGTACCCATTCAGACATGTTGGAATATTCCATTTGGTCGTATGAGTTGTGAAATGAAAGTTGCACCACTTTGCAACTTTACACTACTTGCATCTAGCAACTTTTCCCTCCATTGAAAAGTCATCACCACAGGAAAATGCCTCTGAGATAGCAAAAGTTGAGAGAGATTTTTGTAGATGGTCTCAACACGATCCCATATCCTTGAATGGAGAGTTTGTAAGCATCATAGTCTTTGAGAAATAGCCCTTCAAAGATTGCTTCCTTCTAGCACTTTGGACTCTTAAGGGAAACTAGTGGGCAACAGAGTTAACTTCTTCACAAACTTGGTTTGAAGTAATTTCATTCTTTTTTGTGCATTTAAGAGACATTTTGACTGGAGGTCGGTCTATGAGCCCTGTTCTGAGGGGTTGAGTGCATTTAAAATGGATTTTTAAGCCTTCCACCATAAAAGTGACCTCTAAATAACTTCAAACACCTTAACTACCTCATTCTTATTCATTTTTTTTGCAAACAAGAATTTTCATTCCAAGATGCTGAGTTTTCATTTTTGCTTGTTGGATTCAAAGTGGACCATGACACAACTTTATTTTTTCAAAAATTGTTCAACATCATTGAACTAAGAATTTATCACACATCTGCAGAGAAATAGAGGAGTACTACAAACTAAAACACATTACACTCCAGTTCTCATTGACTTGATGTACTCTCCAACATCTCTCTTCTCTCATGTGGAGAGTTAGAACTTCTTGACCATACCTTTGCATCATTAGGGAAATTTTGCTCTTTTTGACAATATCAAAAGCATGGCTACATATAGATTAGGCAAAAGACCCTTCCTTTTAGATTTGCAATGAATGGAAGATTCAAAAAGTATCCTTGATATTACAAAAAGGTATGTGTTGATAAACTTCGCGTGAACAAGAAGACCCTAAAAGAGACCTCTAAATCAATTCAAACACATTAACTAACTCATTCTTATTCATTTTTTTTGCAAACAAGCATTTTCATTCCAAGAGGTTGAGCTTTCATTTTTGCTTTCAAAGAAAAATATTCCTATGCCACTATTACACTGCACAGGTAAACCATATTTTGTATTGTGGACCTATATTAAGCTACCACTCTCAAGACTAATGTAACAATGATACAAAATAATGTTTGAGACCGCAGGAAGACATCAAAATGGCTAGTGTACTAAAAATATTCTTATGATTTTTGAAGAATGTTGATAACTCTACTTAGTTGTCTTCTTTTTCCAATATCATACAAATTGAACCCTGACATAAATAGACTTTGTATATCAAGCTACCACAATTCAAGTTTCAACGATGAATATTTATCATGCATGTTTTAAATGACATTCAAGTTTATGGTGGTTTTTTGTTTGTATGATGTTATGTGATATTCTAATCCTAATTCATGTCTCTAGGCTGCATATATATATATATATATATATATTATTTTTACATGTTTTCTCCATTGTTCGGCCCCTACACTGCAAGTAAATCACTGCATAGTGTGTAGAATGAGGGGGCAGCAGGCCTGGGACCCCTTTAAAGTTTATTTAAGTGCTTTCTTTTCATTTTTTATGAGTTTTGTGCCAAGTTTCCTCAAAGAAATGTGGTCTCATAGAATTCCATGACAAGCTCATGCAATTGATAGTTTTGCTCCTAGTTATTAGTTATGCAATGTGAAGTAATTGCATAACTGCTTAGGTTGACTTTGTAAAAACTATATTGTTATTGAAATTTTTTCATCTATCAGCATCTAGTTGTTACTTATGCAATGTGAAGTAATGCTTTGAGTTTGAAATATGTTCAATGCAATGTAATCAACAATATGAATATAAACTACATAATATAACCATTCTTTTTATGGTATTGTACATTGATATTTAACCATTGCTCACTTGATTAAATTTTTAAAGAGTTTAATCATGCACATGAGGAAATTAAATTTTGATTGTCAACTTCTATATATCAAATTATCCATAATCAAGCACTATATGTCCATATACAAAAATGGAATCAATGCCAACTCAAGCAAAGTTTTACAATATGTGGCATATGCCATCTCAATATCTATTGAAAATTTACATGCCAAAATGTCTATCTCATCCTAAACTATTGGTGGATCATCAAAATGGAGCCTCTTTGAAGCACTCATTAGCTCTGAAGGTAGCTGCACAAGAAAAATTCCAAAAACCACAATTGAGATTAGTTATACTATATAATTTAAAATCAAATAATTAACATAAAAATCAATATACATTGAATTATAATTGAACTCTAAAATTGAAATATTGATTACCTAAATATATGTCTCTTCAAAGGGTCAGGAGTCCTCGAATATGCCCCTCTCAAAGAGCCAACCAAACCAACTTTTGTAACTCCAATCTATATATGTGAACAAAAACATAAAATTGATCCAAGTTAGCATACAATTGTTAGTAATAGGAACATATTTACAAGCACAAAATAAAATAAACACATAGCTCTTTAGGTTGATCTTTTTCTTTATCTCCTTTAGGTGTTTCAACACCTCCTCCTTCAGGTGTTCAAATACCTACTCCTTCAAGTGTTGTGACACTTGTCAACAATGATGTATAGCTCACAACTACCTATACATAAAAATGACAAGTACATATGAAACTACCAATCTATGTCAATGTATGCATAATCAATAAAAAATCTTATAAATCTTAATTCAATCAAATTTGAGTTCAATTAACTTTCACTTATCTAACATTGCATCTCCATAGTTTGGAGAGTGCGCTCCTCACTCGCACTAGGTGTTTCCTACAAGCAAAGAATAAGATAAAAATATAAGTTAATATATAATTTCATTAATGACAATTCAAATGACAAGCAAGTATACAATAAAAAAATGTAAATGAGTGAGTGTGAAAATACATACTGTGTGTGTGTTGAGGCCAAATGAAATGGCCCTAAGGGTGCTATTAGTCACCCGTGTGAGCTCCTCCTCAGACATTAACTATTAAATAGACTATGTAAATAAATATTAGTACTTGATACTATCTCTTATTAATATTCATTTTTAAAAAATGCAAGTTATGAATTTACACCTTAAATGTTACCTGTGTAACTATTCCAATGTCCACCTCTCTAGAAGGAGAGGACTCTGTAGGGTGTGCTCCACTCCCCTATGTGTGATCTCCTATAATCTCCACATCCTGGATGTCATAATCAAAAGTGTCTAATGGATTCTCAGTAGGCTATACAGTAGGACCCAAGCATATCTAGTGGCACATATTGCAAATATGTGGTACAAAAATATGTGGACCCGAGGAGGATGATGTAGTAGCACTAGATACATTGCCAACATCACCAGAATGTGGCTAGATACTAAAGAAGCATGGGAAACCAAAAGACCACTCAAAGAGTGAATGGCCTGGATAGTTTGTGTGGATGCATCCTCTGTAATATCTAGATATTGTACTGGAGGTGGCAGAGGAAGGGGAGGAAGGGGAACATGTGGGCGCCTAACTACTCTAACTACCTCTAGCCTATCCTGGGGTATACCTCCACCAATGACTTGGAAGGGTTTAATGTCAAAGTAATTGACATCATGCCCTAACAAAAAATTAGTGTATAATTTTTTAATAAAGTAAAAAGGTACATCAAGATTATTGTTGGGTGGTTTATCAAAAACCATACACCAATGATCCCAAAAGTTATCTACTATGCCCATATGCGTGCACCATTTTATAGAAAGTTTTGGTTTGTTAACATTAATTGGAAAACTAGTGCGGGGGCTAATAAATAAAGAGGCTATCTAGGCTTTTGTTATTTGGATATTTTTCACATCATCATAAGACAATCCACATGCATAATATTCCCTCATGGTTTCTTGCCACAAATGAAAGGCATTATGTTGGGTGGAGAGGGTTTCCATATTTGTAATTATTTCTGTCAATGTGGTTGACATATGGGATAATCGATGGGTTTTCTTATAAACATCACAAATGCCCCTCAATTGTTCTAATTTTTCACTAATTAAGTCTTCAATTGATGGCTGTGGAGGTGGTGGAGTGTTTGGAATTTCTACATTTTGATTCTCAGCTAGTGGATTTTCATTCTCAACTGGTGGAATTTGTGCATTCTTATTCTCAGAAAACCATAATTCCTGGTTAAAATTAAAAACTAATTAATCTAATTAAAATTAGACAATATAAATGAAAATATTATTAAAATACCCTAGTTTTAAAAAAAATCCAAAAAAAACCCTACTTTTTAACAAAAATCTATAAAATTCTCTAATTTTTAATACAAATACATAAACAACACTATTTTTAAATCAAAATCCATTCTAAACTCAAATTTTTCATAAAAATCCAATCAAAAACCCTATTTTGAAAAAATTCCATAAAAAACTAATTGAAATTATACAAATCTAATTCAAAATTCAAACAAAGCAAAGAAAAATCTAAAATCTAACCTTTTCAAATTGGATATTGGTGAAATCCGATATCCGTTGTGTGAAGAACCTCCTCACTATGCACCCATGGGTTGTTTGTGACTGTGAAATGATTTTGACAACCCAAAATTTATTTATATATACTTTCTTCAAATCAGATATCCGATATGGAAATATAGGTTTGGTAATTGCTTTGGAGGTGCACCCAAGCCACAAAAAGTCAACTCAGAATTTTTGCATTTTTGGGTCGATGAAAGACGTAATTTTTTCCTCATTGCCACTTTTTGGCCCATCATGATCCTACACATACCCTATCAAGTAAAATAGCTATTGCTAGCAGTTTTGGGAAGTGACTCAATCGAGGAATAAATGTTGAAGTTACTAGGATTGTATATGTGTATGTATTCTGATTGTTTAAGCAACCACTTTGCACTCAACCTTGTTTAGTTGACTCATTAAGAAGGGAATTTGGTTTTAGTTTTGTATTTGCAGTCTTAGAGGTGGCATTTAGATGTAAAAGGTGGTAGATTTGTGAACTAAATTATAGCATTAAGCTTCTCAATGTTATGTATATTTATAGAAGCTAGTCTTTTGAGTTTTGGAATTCATTCATTTAATTATTCCAATAATTTTTTTTGTGTATATACTGAGTTCTTGAGTGTTGTGGAGAGGTGTGTGTGAGAGAGAGAGTTTTTCATTGAGAGAGTTAGAGGTTTTGCTTGTATAGTTTGAGTATTTGGAGTTAGAGCTAGATTGATGAGCAAGTTGAAAGTAGAAGGAGCAACAAATGGAGTTTTGGCACCAAGCTTAGAAGGAAAAATCTTCATTAGAAGCTATATTCAAGGCATGTTTTTTTACTTCTCTATTCTTTTCATATTTGATACCATATTTGCTTATGACTGTGCAAGTGTTTGAGGAAAAGATGATTTTATGTTATGTTGACCTTGCTTGCAAAAAAATTTACTTTGGTTAATTTGTAAGATCTTTGGTGAATTCTCATTTTGGTGAAACCTTATTGGTTGATACACACACACAATGTTGAAATTATGTGGTTGTGTTTTCTAAACAAGATAACCATAGAGTATTAGTATAATACCGAGGTTGCTATAGACCATATGTATGCTTACATGGATCAGGAAGTATGGAAAATGATATTTTACATTGAAGTGATATATTAAAATTGTTAGTTTATGATGCTAGGTAAACCTTTGTGGTTAATGAGGTTAGTCCTTAGGGTTAAGTTAAACCAAGGCTAGGAATAACCTAGATGGTCAGTTAGGTCACTAAAAAATGCATTATCCTATGGGATGGGATCATGTCTTGGAATAAACTTGTTAAGAGTTAGTATGGCCATATTATTCACCAAATCGAGCAATAGGGTGGGTGAACATATGACGTACACTTCATAGAGGTGAGACACCACTCCTTAAAAAGTGAGTTTGAATGTAATGATTAAATCTTTAGGAAAAGTAGTGTAAGTTGCCACTAATTACACTATCGGTTCACTGTGGGCCAGGGTTACATAACTAGGCTTGGAATGCCTTGCATGTAGGTGGGTATCCACTGTATGGTAGCTCTAGATATGTAGGGCACAACACCAAGCTCGGATAGGTTATTATCATTTATGAGGGATACTAGACCAAATGCTTCATTGAAGGGTAGGACCATCTTACCAGTATGGTAGTTATGTAGGGGACCACAATTAGTTTGTGGTTGGAGGAAAAGCACTTGGGTGATGCTCTCCCTCATGTAGTAGGTGGCTGAAATTTGAGGATGTATGCTAGAAAGGACATATGGACCATTTGTACTTCATTCCAATGAGCTATTGAAAGCTATGTATGTAATCATGATCTTATATCTTTATGAAAAATGTATATGAATATGTAATCATTACTTGGAATTATGTAATGTACTTTATTGAAATGCTATGAAAAATTGAAATGGTATTATTTCAAATATGAATTTTTTATTGAAATGTAATGGGAATTTGGAATGGGATTATTTTAAATGTGTAACTTTATTATTGAAATGGAAATTATAGAAAAAATTTATTACTATATATTGTTGAATTTAAACCATTCACATATGGGTTAAACTTAGGTAAAAACAATAGGTAAAACATCAAGCATGTTACACTTTTATCCAACCTTAATATTTTCCTTAACCGATTTTTTCCTAGTTGTTAAGGAAATTTTTTGTCATAGATGATCGCGTGTCGTGCACATGTCTGTGCACTACGAGAACATCCCAAAAGATTCCCAATTGCAGTAGTCATTTGGATGTTACACTTCCCACTTACCTACGAGTGTAACACCTCTATACCTTAAAGGCATGTCGAGAACAACCCTTTGCATGCATATCTCTCAAATCACTCATTCATTCAATATATCTCATTCATTCTTGATCTCTCTTTCAATATTTATCATTCTATCACTCTTCTCAAGTTTTACAAGTCTTGCAATTTCTTAAAAACCTTCTACCATATTCATTTCATTTTGGCTCTCCACATCAAAGCTTTGGCACTATTGGCACAACACTTTTGAGCTTGGAGATTGCAATGTCTTCCTTTTGACATTCTTGTTTTCCAAAGGAGGGTAATCATAATCTCTTTATTTCATTATCATTTGATTTTGATAGCATATTATTCTATCATTTCTATTCTATCTTATTGTCTTGGCTATTTTACTTCTATCTCCATCTCTCTGGTTGTCCGTGGAGATGGGAACACCTATGTGGGGGTTTGATTGAGGCAAGCCCCTAAAAAAATGTAGACATGTGAAATTGACATCATAGATATAAATTTTTTCATTTAATTAAATGAATAAAATTTATTTAATTAAATTCCTAATGTTCCTCTTTAGTTAAATAATTCAATTTACTTTAATTAATTTTTTAATGTTCCTCATTTAATTAAATAAATCAAATTTATTTAATTAAATTTCTATGTGTTCCTCATTTAATTAAGTAAATCAAATTGATTTAATTAAATTTATAATTTTCATCTTTTAATTAAATATATCATTATTTGATTAAATCATCAATTTCCCCTCTTTAATTAAATAAATCATGTTTTATTTGATTAAATCTCTAAATCACATTCTTCTCATCTTTTGATTTAAATCAACACATAAATCTAAATCAAATAGTCACATCATCAAATCCCTCATTAAATTAATTAAACCTTGATTAATTTAATCCTAACCTCCAAATTTCTCTAGATTTTGCCACTTGCACATGAAAATGTATTTTGAAGATTTATTAAATCTTTATTTACTTTCAACATGGCATTTTTAAGGGAATATTCTCCAAGTTTGAAATCTCCCCCCAAATTGACATGTAAATCCAACAAAGCATTTAACTCCTCTCTTACATGTCTCCCACTTGGCATTTATGTCTCTTTTTTCCCTCCAACAAAGCCAAATTTCAAATTTGAAATGTCCACTTAACATCATTTATTTGTACAATCACCAAAATGTGCTCATTTCTCAACCTCTCACATGTTGACAAGTGGCACTTGGCCATTGGTTGGTGTTTGATCCCACATTGCTCCATTTTGCTCATTCCTCCATCTTGTCTTTCTATAAGTGAAAGGTTTCTCTTTGTAATTAGGATCCACAACTCAAAGCATAACATCTTCAAGGAATTTTTATTATTGAGCTTGTCAAGGGTTGGGAAAGGGTCACTTTTCATATCAAAGTGGCACCAATCCATTATGGAATAGGTATACATTGTGCTTCTCTTATACTTTCAATTAGTTTGTTTTGTTATTTTGTTTATGAGGTATTATGTATTATTTCATAGGAGCATTAGTAGGTTTGCTTAGTTTGAACTAACCCATTGCTGATGAATGTTGAAGTTTAGGCTATTTGCATTCAAAAGATTGAGGGATGAGGTGGTTACTATTTTAATGGTACAGTAATGTTGATGGGACTCTTTTAATATTAATCGAAACATAGTTGGCAATTGAAACCTGATTATATTTTTGCTTATGATCAAACATTTATTTTTCATAAATCAAGAGAGGATAGGATGGCATTGATAGAGTCAAATCATAGATGGAATTTATATCTTTAAATAACTCATTTATATTTTTGCAGGCATCCTCATTAATGGGTGTTGCTTATTTGTGACTTTTTGCATGCTAAGTGAAGGGGATTTGAAATCCTACTTAAATCATTATAAATCTTTATCTATCTACAAATTAGGATTCTAATTAAATGATTCATTTTATTAGTTTCAAATCATTAGTTTTTTCATTCTATTGTTTGCAAATAATAATTAAAATGAGGTTAATTAAATAATTAGATCCTCACATGATTATCTTCTTTTTTATTTTATAGGAAGGAGGAAAAGAAGGAAAGAGAGATTTTGTTTGCACAAGGAGGACTTGCAACATTGAAGTATGAGAAACGATCTTTGAAGAATCTTGGAGATAAAGAGAATTGAACATTAAATTTGGAATTGATAAAGTATTTTTAAATGCTTAGAGCTTCCACTTTATGCTTTAGTTTTCTATTTTAGATCAACTCACATCTTTTTGGGCTCTAAAAAGAACATTTCAATTTATTGTTACAAAGGGCTAAAATGAACTTTAGGACAAACCCACTAGATTTTTTTTGAGGATTAATAATTGAACAAAAAAAATCTTCACATTTCATTTGGTGCTTAAAAATAAGACATAATTGCTTTGAACGGTTAAAAATAACATGTGCTACTTTGTTTTTGTAATTGCTTATGCAAAGTAATACCATCAAAAGGATGTATGCTCTTCTCTCGTGCCTCACAGTGATCTTGAGAATCAAAAGGCCTTTTGGTGATCATAAGCTGGGTAAAGTAATTGCCTCCACATTTCAATTGGGTTATTAAAATTGAACAAAGCTTGCGAGTGTGAGTTAGGTATATCACATGTGTTCTCTCTTTGTTTCTAAATGAAGATTGATCAAACTACGAATGTGCTTTCTCATTATTTTTTACCTTTAGAGTGGCCTACCTAATAGACAGATCCGAAAGGAGAACTCAAAGGCAACTCCAACTGGTTTTTCACTCGGGCTAGTATATAAATGGATGAGATTAAACTGTCAAGTCCTCATGGTATGTAGGCCTTAGCCATACAATGTCTTTCAGAATGGGGTACTACCATAAAAAGTATAAACACCCTATTAGGATTGATTAAAGCATTTGGTGGCTTACCAGATGCTCACAAGGTGCCATGTCCCCGATTTCCTTGATTAAGAGCCAAATTTTTTAGCAGCCCAAATACTTATCTATTTGTTGGTGTAAGAATAGTAGTTCTGAAGCTGCCACACATTTTTATGAATTTTAGTAGAAATGGAAAGCATGCCACAGGAGTTTCATGGGTGTCGATGCTTGGCTGCCCTGAGTAAGTGGGTACTGTGAAGGGGAGCAAGTGGGTTCAAGCATCTAACCATTCACTAAAATTAGGCATAGCTAGGCTTGTCCAAGTGGCGAATCAACAAATATAGTCCTTAAAAACCTAAATTTTCTCTTTTGTACCTAAAGTTAGATCAACCCAAAAGAATTGGAGATTTATCTCCCATAATTCTTGAAGATTGATCCCTATTTTATGGTGCAAACAAGATATCAACACAAGAGGAAAATGGAAGCCAACAAAGAAACATCCACTTCAAGTGACTTAAGCTGAACAAATTCTGAAATGAATCCCATTGGATCGAGCAAGGATCGAGCAATCCTTTAACTAACTTTCCTTTTTCATCAAAAAATAGACAAGAGGAAGGTCAAGTGGAGGATCTTACTAATAATCCCTTTGGGATGTCACATGAGGAAATGACCGAAATGGTTCAAAATCTAGAGAATCATAAAATTATCAAAGACTAAATCCTTCACTATACATGCTCAAATTGGAAAAGCAAGGGGCTAAACTCCCTTCTGATTTTGATGTGAGCACTATTGTGGAGCCATCTTTTGGGGTCATGCTCCCAATATCATCCACCATCCCCATTTCATCTACAGCTCCATTCCAAAGCATCACTCAACCCATCCCCAAAATTACATCATCTATTGCTCCAATGCAACCCATTGTTAACAAGGGAAGTGCATTTCTCAATGCATTACAAAAATACGCCCTTGTGAATAATCAAGATTTGGATGAAAACACTATCTTGGGACAATCTGTACCCAAAAATACATCACATCCATATGTCCCTCTCAATTTTCATAATCCAAATGATCCATCATCATCATTTCATGCAATGCCCCAAACCTCTCTCCCCCTAATCATACAAGGAGAGGGTGACTTATGTGGACTAGGGGGCAACTTTAATGCTACATCATTTCCACAAGGGAGTGTGTCACTCACATTTCCACCACTTCCACCATTTCCATCAATATCAACATCACCTCTTAGTTTAGGACTCCCCCTTTACCAAAAATCAATCAAGGCATCATACTGAAGCCTCCCATCTTGCAATCAATATCACAACAATAGATGGAAACCATCCCAATAATGCAAACCACCACCATCACATCATCAACCATCCCAAAAATATCTCAAAACATGGTCTCTCAAGGACCAAGCATATCAATCACACCATCTACCACTCAAATCCCAAATATCAATATGACAATGCCTCTCATCACCACAACAAGCACCATTCCAAATCCACCTCCACCATCTCCACCTCCACCACCAAACACAAATGTATCAAGCCAATATAGAATTGCATTACAAGTTGCTCAACAAGCTACCTATCAAAAGGAAATTTAGAAAATCCAAAACCAAATAGCTGCACAACAAGCCACCCAAGTAGCACAAGCTGCCCAAGTAGTGCAAGCCACCCAAGCAGCACAAGCCACCCAACCAATGCAATCAGCTCAAGCTACTCAAGCCGCACAAGCTGCACAGATTGCACAAGAAAAAATCCAAATTCAATACCAAGCCCAACAAGTGCAAGCATAAGCACAGGGACAAGCACAATATAGTGCACAACAACAAGTATCCCAATAAAAAGCATATTAGCAAGTACTAAAACAATACCAAGAACAACAAGAAGCAACCCGATTAGCAGCCCAACAAAAATCTCAACAATAGGAACTATTAGCACAACAACAAAGGTACCAACAACAAGCATTGTTGGTACAACAACAATTTCAAGAATACTTGGTACA
Organism: Sequoia sempervirens; assembly: GCA_007258455.2. NCBI lineage: Eukaryota > Viridiplantae > Streptophyta > Pinopsida > Cupressales > Cupressaceae > Sequoia > Sequoia sempervirens. Next base: position 260,499,013 of record VDFB02379711.1, read on the forward strand.
ACAGAATATGCAAACAACATCCACCAATACAACCAATTCGCCCATCCCACCAATAATTGAACCACCTCAAATCACTTTCATCCCACCCCCTGATCTACAAAATGATGTAACAACACAAATCAGGTTGCTCTCACAACAAGTGCTTTATCTTTAGTTAGGAAGAACCATGAAAACACCCAACAACTTGTGACCTTACCCATTCGACATGAGTCTTGTAATGAAACCATTCCCAAAGGAATTCGAGATCCCCAAATTTGATAAATACCATGGAACAAGAAATCCTAAAGATCATGTTAGGGAATTCTAGGTTCATTGCATGGAAGTCATGTATGATGATACTTATCTAATGCAACTATTTCCTAGAGGTTTGGCTGGCCCAGCCATGGAGTGGTTCTCTTGCCTCCCTCCAGGCATCAAAACATTCCAAGAAATAATAGACACATTCATCATAAATTATGCATTGAACATCGGTATGGATGTTAGTCTAGAGGAACTATCAACTCTGAAACAAGGTAAGAACAAATCATTTGCTTCTTTCTTACAACGATGGCCATCCAAGGACAATCGAAGAAAATGGGCCATGCCTAAGGAACAACAAGTGGGCACTATAATTGTGAACCTTGATGGGCCCTTGGCCTTCCATCTCAAAGTACAAGGTATCACCACATATGACCAATTGATCTCTAAGGCACTCAACATTGAACGAGCCCTTATGCCAAAATGACGATCATCAACATATCCTAAATAGAAGAGAAATCTCCCATCCACCAGTTATAATGACAAACCTCGCACATGGGCAAAGAAAAAAAACATTACCAACAATGGTTTTGTTGACACCAAAGTTGTTATCAGCACCCCTCAACAAAACATACTCACACCCAAACAACAACCCCAAAACTACCATCAAAACAATCATCAAGCTAATGTAGCGACACATTAACCAAACAACCAAACCATGAACAATGTCAACAATCAAAGGGGACCACCCCAGTGAAACAAAAACTCCAAAAAAAAGTATACTACTCTTGGGGAACTACAAGAGGTAATCATGAGAAAACTAATAAGCAAAAATCTCATCAAAGCTCCCACATATGAGAACTACCAGGAACCAGATGTCAAACCACCCTAGTACAATGAAAATCAGCTCTGTGAATTCCAAAAAATCAAAGGGCACACCACAAGTAGTTGCATGAGGTTGAAAAACCTAATCCAAGACCTCATTGATCAAAAAATCATAAATTTGGAGCAACCGAAAGGAAATTAGAACCTCAAAATCTACACGAATTTGATGCCTAACCATAACAACAAAGGGAATAATAACACTGATAAAGGAAAGGGTACATTCAAGAACATGAATCATGTGACCATGTCATGTCATCACACGATTGACAATTATTGTGCTACCATCACCATCAAAGATTTCCACACTGATTGTGGAGTCACCACATGAGGCAGAAAATTCACCATTGTAGAGTCATCTAAACCAAATAGAGCAGCCAATTCCAACCCAAGATCCATTCCCAATGTCTATAATGTCCTTGGTCAGCTGAAAATAACCCCAACACAAATATCCATCATGGAGTTGCTGAAAATTTCATCCGCCCACAAGAAAATCCTAGAGGACGCATTGGATTCATCCACTATCCCTATGGATCTTGATACATAAAAAATTCCAAGCTATGGTTGGACACATCATTACTCCAAAACCTCATACATTCTCTAATCAATATTTTCTCGCTCAACCATCTCACAACCATGCACTCCATTTAGAGGTCCTAGTGAAAAAAAAAAAAGGTTAAGTGAGTCTTTGTGGATGGAGGTATAGGTTTGAATATTTGTTCCCTCAAGCACATTAAGAACCTACAAATCCTAGAGGATTCTATCGACAAAGGAAAAGGTATTACAATCAGTGTGTATGATGATGAAGAAAGAGTGTCCTAGGGCACAATTCAACTCCCTATTCAAGTAGGGCCAACTATCATGGAAACCACTTGTCAGGTCCTAGACCTTGACTTGCCTTATAACTTTCTCCTATGACATCTATGGATCCATGCAATACAAGAAGTAGCATCAACCTTCCATCAATGTGTCAAGTTCACATATGAAGGCCAAGAAATTATCATCCATGGGGATCCTAAACCATTCTCTTACTGCAAGAACCTAGAGGAAAAATATTAAAAAATCCCTCAAGTGCCTAAAAATGATGAAGGCCCATCAACACCATATATTGACCTAGCCACTCTCACCTCCACTTCATCGACAGAGACACTCGCCACTCCCACCATCCTCACCATCTCTGATATCAAAGTCATCATTGAGGACAATGGTTGTGGAAACTATATAATTCCCAAAAATTCTTTTGTGGCAAGAGAGTTACCACAATCTCCTAGATCACGAGGAGGACCATAATCAAATGAAGCCTCCACATCCCAAACATCCACTGAACGAGATTCCAACTTCAGAAGTTGGGGAGATCTCAACCAAGAAGTAATAGAGGAAGACCTATCCCATCTCTTGTATCAAGATAATAGACCGGTAGCTAATTTACCTATGGATGACATCAGTAAAGGTTTGCAGATGATGATCACAATGGGCTATGACAAAAACTAGAAACTAGGGGAAAATGACAATGGGATTCTAATACCCATTGTTCTAGAGACGTGAATGAGAAATATTGGCCTTGGATGCACCCCTCTGAGTATAACCATACATGGCCAAAATCCCCTAGTTAGAAGGAACAAGACACCTCCTTAGGTATCAAGATCCCCTCCGTAGATGTTAGCATTATCTCCTAGGACATTAGCCCAAGCCCAATAGTTACCCATATCCATAGGTTGAGTTATAGACAACTTTACCTTTGACATCACTGAGGTCTGTAGTAGTGAGGATGACGAACTTGAGAGAGGCATACCCGATTTATTTGAAGACTCGGGTCTTTTCATGATTAGTACCTTATCCTATGAATTTGAGAACAAATCTAATGAGGTAAGACTAGTCTACCCCTAGTTGATTGACTATGACCAATGAGGATAGCCGATTCTTGACATGTTCAAAAATGATGAGGCACTTTCAGAGTTGATGGGACTGAGGGATAACATTTCATGCGAAGATCACAAAGCAGGGTCCATCATAGAATTGGATACACATGCATACTATGGGAAAATGATTTAATCACTTAGTCACAAAAGTAAAAGACTAAGAGTAATCTCCAAGTCCTTGAGTGAAAACCACCTCATAGCACTCTCTAACTCTAAAATAGTAAAAATAAAGGATGCATCTGACAGTGAAAACCTCTTTGAGGCGCTCGAAGATGGGGGATTCAATCTTCCTCTAGCAACCTTACATCAGGAGAAATCAACAGTGCTGGCAAAAATATGTAACCCAGTCAATTTAGGGATAGAGGAGACTCCACACATCACCTTTCATGTAGAATCATTACTATTAGAAGAACATGAGCTCTTAGTTTCCTTCTTGAGAGAGGAAGGTAAAATTTACATGGACATACACCGATATGCCTAGACTTGATCCAGAAATAGTACTCCACCACCTAGCAGTCTATCCTAAAGCTAAACCAGTAAAATAGAAGCTGAGAAAGATGCATTCCCAGATTTCCCTACTAGTCAAAATGGAACTTAAGAAGTTACTGGATGCAAGATTTATATGGATAATCACCTACCCAGAGTGGGTGTCTAACCTAGTTCCTATCTCAAAACCCATTGGGGGCATCAGAATATGCACAAAATTCATGGACTTGAACAAACCATGTCCAAAAGATGATTTCCCACTGCCAAACATACACATGATTGTGGGCATGACTACGGGGCATGAAATACTCTCACTAATGAACAGTTTATCAAGGTACAATTAGATAAGGATTGCCTAGGAGGATCAACACAAGACAACCTTCACATGTCCATGGGGGACGTACTACTGGAATATGATGTCATTCGGCTTGAAGAATACTGGAGCTACCTACTAGAGGGAAATGACACTGATCTTCCATGACATGATCCATGAAACTGTGGAGGATTATGTGGATGGAATTCTAGCTAAATCATGAAAAAGGAGAGATCATATAGCAGCCTTGAGTGCAAACTTTCACAGGCTTGAAGAGTACAAAGTCCTCCTGAATCCCAAGAAGTGCATCTTCAGCGTACATTCAAAAAAGCTACTAGTGTACATAGTGTCAATGAGAGGCATCAAAATAGACCCTGCAAAGGTAAAAGTAATCATTGAGATGGACACTCCTAGAACATTGAAGCAGTTGAGAGGTCTCCAAGGTAGGCTTCAATCTATCCATAGATTCATAGCACAACTCACAAACAAGCAAGTCCCTTATTCTCACTTACTTCATAAGGGAGTTGCATATAAATGAGATGACAAATGTGACCAAGCCTTCAGTAAAATCAAAGAATATCTACTAACACCTCTTGTATTGATGCCACCAATTCCAAAGAAGCCTTTGATTCTCTACATCTTAGCAACAACAACAACCCTTGGTGCTCTCTTAGAACAACATGATGAGAAAAAAATAGAAAGAGCTATTTATTACAGTAGTCGAATAATGGTTGGTCATGAGTTGAACTACACATTCATTGAGAAATCCTAACTAGCTGTGGTGTTTGCATCCCAAAAATTTAGACGCTACATGTTGGCGCACAAGATCAAACTCATCACCAAGCTTGATCCTCTCAAGTACTTGTGGTCAAAGGCAATGCTCACAAGCAGAATGGCTAGATGGGTGATGATACTATCTGAGTATGACATTGAATATGTAGAGGGAAAGGAAATCTAAGGTGAAGTAATCATAGACCGGCTATTAGAAGCACCTATCTACTCAGAGAATCCACTCATATTACAGTTTCTAGATGAATCTATTTTCAACCTCAACATAGCTAACCATTGGAAACTCTACTTTGATGGCTCATACACACAACATGGGTCTGTAGCCGAGGTTTTCTTCATCACCCCACAAGGGGATTACATACCTAGGTCCTACAAATTGGATTTTCCCTACACCAACAACATAGCATAATATGAGGCCTTAACTATAGGTCTCAGAATAGTAGTACAATGGCACATAATGGGTGTTAAGGTATATGGGGACTCACAACTTATAATAAATCAAGTAAATGATGAATGATGATAAGCTAACTCCTTTCAAAAAATAATGGAGAATCTAAAAGAGGCATTCATAGAAATCACATTTGAGCAGATTCCAAGAGCAAACAATAGAGCAACAGACACCATTGCAATGATCATATTCGTCTTTGATATCCCTTACAACCTCCCAAAGCATGAATTCTTAGTAGAGAAGCTTCTTGTACCTGCATTCGAGGTACCTGAGTTAGAATTCATGTGTGAAATTGTTGGTCCCAGTGATCACTAGTACTGTGACATTTACACTTACCTAAGGATAAGAGTCTTCCTTGCCTATTCTCCTTCAAGCCTAAAAAGAACCTTTGTCAAGAAAACATATTCATTTGTCATCTTAGGAGAAACCCTGTATTGTAGGAGCATAGAAGGAACCATGTTGAGGTGTCTAAACCTTGAGGAGGCCTTGATCACTCTAACTGAGGTGCATAATGGTGTTTGTGGTTCACACTCAAGCAGAATGACCTTAGCAAAGAAATTGATGAGGATGGGGTATTATTGGCCTACTATGGAAAGGGAAGCACACGACTACATCAAAAGGTGCCTACAATGTCAGCAACATGGGGACCTCATCCATGCTCCAACTCAAGAGCTTCATCCTATTGCCACACCATGGCCCTTTTCCTAGTGGGGGCTTGATCTCATCGGGAAAATAACCCCAACCTCATCCAGTGGCCACAAATTCATCATCACTACCACCGAGTATTTCATAAAGTGGGTAGAAGCCATACACATGACATATATAACTAGAAAGAAAATATCAAAGATCGTCCTGAACTACCTCATATGCCACTATGGTGTCCCACAAGCCATTATCTCAAATAATGAGACACTATTCAAGAATCGGGATGTCTACAACCTATGTGAAAAATTCAAAATCCAACATTGCTTCTCCACCCCATACTATCCCCAAGGCAATGACCAAGCTAACAACAAAACCATCCTGAAAAACCTCAAGAAAGCAGTCAATTATGCAGGTCGTGATTGGAATCTACAGCTAAATTCCACCCTATGGGCCTATCAAACCAGCATTCACACTCCCATAGGTGCCACCCCATTCTCCTTGGTCTACAGATTAGAAGCTATCTCGCCTATAGAGATCGAGCTCCCATCCCTCAAAATATCATTTCAAAATAACATCATGGATGAGGAATATTGGGTTTCATGCCTAAACAAGCTGGAGCTACTAGATGAGCAACATCTGAATGCCTTGAATCACCTAAAAGTGTATCAAAACTGACTCAAGAGGAGTTATAACAAGATAATTAGAAGCAAGACCTTCCAGTTCAAAGAGTTGGTATTAAAGGAAAATAGAAAGAACGTGCCTAATCTAGATAGTAAGGGAAATTTTGAGCCTAATTGGTTGGGCCCATTTGTCATTACAAGCAGCTACAAATCAAGGGCATATTAGTTATCAACACTCAAAGGGGAACCCTTGAAGGAGCCTATGAAAAGCTCTCATCTCAAAAACTTTTATGCCTAATCTTGCAAGGTATAGAACCAAAAGTCCATAAAAATAAAATAAAAGTCCTAAAAATGGTTACCTTGATGTAAACCTAGCAAACAAGCATCTTGGTGACAACAAAAAAATTAGAAAATTAGAAAAAGGATCAAAACAATAAAGAAAAATAATTGTCCTCTAGTGAAAACCACTTTGGTGACGCTTTGGGTAAGTACCTTGGTGAAAACATGGTAAATAGGCACCATGTGTAAATAAGCACTCTCCATCCATCCCAGTCTCCGTGACTTGCTCTACACCCATCCATCCATCACATTTCATCTGCATCCTTGCATCTGGTTTGCATTATATCTTGGTCTTGTGTTTGTGTCATGATCCCTCCTAGAGCTACTCAACCCATTCCAAAGGTTAGTGTGTCTTGCCTATATCGGAGTAGTCTATCACATCATGTTTGGGGCATATCTTGCATTGGATTAGATTCATGTACATTCTTAAAGTCTTAAAATTAGAAAATCCAAAAATAACCAAAAAATCAAAAAATTAAAAAAATCAGAAAAATCAGAAAATCCAAAAACATCAGAAAATCAAAAAATCCAAAAACATCCGAAAAATCCAAAAATCAAAAAACGTCTGAAAAATCAAAAAATTAGAAAATGCAAAAACATTTGAAAAATCAGAAAATCCAAAAACATCCGAAAAATCAGAAAATTCAAAAACATCTGATAAATTAGAAAATCCAAAAACATCTAAAAAATTAGAAAATTCAAAAACATCAAAACATTGAAAAATCCAAAAACATCCAAATCATATCAAAATCCAAATATAGGTGAAAATGTCAAAAAATCAAAGACAGAGTCGCTTGTCAAACTACGTCATCTTTGAGTTTAGAATGCAGGCAAGGTTGATCTTTGATCATCCCCCAAGACATCTAGGTCATTCCTATAGGAGTCTATCTTAATAAACTAACATCTCATCATGTCCATATCTTCATCCTATAAATCTGTCAAGTTGTTAGTCAAACTATGTGGTCTTTGTGTGTATAACGTAGGCAAGGCTAATCTATTGATCAGCCCCCAAGGCCCATAGGATAGGTCTTTAGGTTAGGTCTTTGTCAAATATTAGAAAAAACCTAAAAAATTGGAAAACTAAAAATTAAAACATTTGTAAAATCTCAAAAGTACCAAAAAACAACCTCAAAACATTTCAAAAAGATCAAAAAATTCCAAAAACCCAAAAAATTCATCCATCCCCATCTCACTTACACCTGAAATAAACATCCAATCATAATAAATCAATCATCACATTCAACCTTTGGTAAAACAATCGAAAACAAGTATAGTAGTCAAACGTGAAAATTGAAACATCAAAAATCTCAAGCCTAAATCAATTAGTAAACAAGTTAGTCAGCTTTTCATGTCAGTAGCCTATCATCCAATTAGTCCCAAATCACCGTCTGATAAAATCATGTCCTAGGATGAATCCTTCCTACAATGGGAACTTTTATTAGAAAGAACACTTTGGATAAACGAAATGGTGTGTTGTAATCCACTAACATGTCCTAGGATGTATCCTTCCTACAATGGGCATTATCTATTGGCAATAGTTTGAGTTCTTATCCTCAAAAAACACATTTACTTTTGGCTAGCAGTATGAAGAATATTAGCTTATTTGTTTACTTGATTTTATCTTGCTGGATTTATCTTATTGAGCTCATTCCAAGGACCTCTTGATGATGTCCAAACAAAGGATTTAGAGAGATATGAATGGGGCAACGATCATTATCTTTTGTCTGCTATGCTTGTTGGATATTCTTGTAATATAACCTTGGTTACATGTCCTTTGTTTGGTTTGTAGGGATCGTGTTTTGCATGTCTTGTTGACCACATAGGAAGGCTTTCCTTTCTGTGTTTTGGTCTGAGAAGTTTGAGATATTTGAATTGCATTCTAAATAGGGTTCCATATATAGGGTGTGAACAAGATTACTTCTGTCTGATTGTCGATTCAAAGTCCATCACAGTAGGTGCAACACCATCCTCTTTATACCTTGATGCATCGTATCTATGTGTGTTATCAAACCTAAGGTAAGTAGCCCTTTTAAAGTCCCAATTCCTCATAAGCAAATCATCCATCTCTCATCATCATCTATAATAAAGTTGGCTTGTTGGATCCTCTTGCCTTCATCTCATTTCTTCTTTCTTCTCTCCACACTAACATAACATCACCAACGCATCCATCATGCATCCACAAACCATTAGTATACATACATCTCATAATAGTAGCATATTACATCATCCATCTCATATGCATTGCATAATCATTTTAAGTGGTTTAGGATAATAAAGATTTGTTATTGTAAGCATCTTAAAAACATTGCACTTGCATCATTACCATAATATAGATTTTTTATTCTAATCATCTCATGCAAATACATAATACATCAATTGCATAATCATATAGGCAACATCACATCATCCATGTGATCTATTTCACATGCATTGCATAATATAGATTGGTTATTCTAAGCATTTTAAAACTGTCTTATTTGCATCATCATCATAACCATTCATACGTCGATCTTGAACCTCTTTATCGCGAGATTGACCCTCAAATTGAATCTTTTCGCTTGATCTCTCGAGGGGGCAATGTACTAATATACTTCTTTCCGCTAGGGCATCCGAAAAAATTAGATTTTTTTTTTAATTTGACTGTGGAAAGATTATTCTTTGAACCAACATAGCAAGTACATTGCTTGAAAGAGGGGAAAAATGTAGACATGCGAAATTGACATCATATATATAAAGTTCTTCATTTAATTAAATGAATCAGATTTATTTAATTAAATTCCTAATGTTCCCCTTTAATTAAATAATCCAATTTTATTTAATTAATTTTCTAAAGTTCTTCATTTAATTAAATGAATCAAATTTATTCAATTAAATTCTTAACATTCCTCTTTAGTTAAATAATTCAATTTTATTTAATTGATTTTCTAATGTTCCTCATTTAATTAAATAAATCAAATTTATTTAATTAAACTTTTGTGTTCCTCATTTAATTAATTAAATCAAATTCATTTAATTAAATTTCTAATGTTCATCTTTTAATTAAATATATCATTATTTGATTAAATCATCAATTTCCCCTCTTTAATTAAATAAATCATTTATTTGATTAAATCTCTAAATCACATTCTTCTCATCTTTTGATTTAAATGAACACATAAGTCTAAATCAAATAGTCACATCATCAAATCCCTCATTAAATTAATTTAATCCTAACCTCTAAATTTCTCTAGATTTTTCCACTTGCACATGAAATTGCATTTAAAAGATTTATTAAATCTTTATTTACTTTCAACATGGCATCTTTAAGGAAATATTCTCCAAGTTTGAAATCTTCCTCCAAATTGACATGTAAATCCAACAAAGCATTTAACTCATCTCTTACATGTCTCCCACTTGGCATTTAAGTCTCTTTTCTCCCTCCAACAAGCCAAATTTCAAATTTGAAATGTCCACCTAACATCATTTATTTGCACAATCACCAAAATGTGTTCATTAATCAACCTCTCACATGTTGACACGTGGGACTTGGCCATTGGTTGGTGTTTGATCCCACATTTCTCCATTTTGCTCATTCCTCCATCTTGCCTTTCTATAAATGAAAGGTTTCTCTTTGTAACTAGGATCCACAACTTAGAGAAAAGTTATTCTCTTCACATTGAAAACTAATTTTGTCCACTTCATAGAATAGCATCTTCAAGGAATTTTGATCATTGAGTTTGTAAAGGGTAGGGAAAGGGCCACTTTTCATATCAAAGTGGCACAATTACACTATGGAATAGGTATACATTGTGCTTCTTTTATGCTTTCAATTAGTTTTTTTTGTTATTTTTTTCATGAGGTATTATGTATCATTTCATAGGAGCATTAGTAGGTTTGCATAGTTTGAATAAACCCATTGCTGATGAATGTTGAAGTTAAAGCTATTTGTATATTTATGATGCTCACACAACCATAATAATTTTCTCATTTCCATGTGTATAGGTACATTGAAGTTGTAGCTTTTTTGGAGGATTCATTCTTGGACCTCTTGTGATTGTCTCCTTTCTTCTCTTTCATTTTATAATCTCCTTTTTTATTTAAATTAGTTATGTTTGTTCCTATCATCTCTCTGTTACTTTAGTGCATTTTCGAGTATTCAGTCATCAAAACTGTAAGTAGGCTCTTAGTATTTTTTCGTGATAAACTTAAATTTTGTTCATATGAGACTACAACATGCCACAAGGATGTCTATACATCGCACTATTGTCCTTGGCTAAGAGCCTGCCAATTTTCCAAAAGATCTTTGCTATCTGCTCTTTCAATTTCTAGAACTCTCCCAATTTTATTCTGTATAAAACATAGATAACACTCTTCTTTATCTCATCTTGTCACCCAAGGTCTGATCCTCGAGGTAGTTGAGGACCATTCACCCCCTTAGACGTCATCATCTTGAGGGTGTCTCACCTCATCCCTTACATTTTGGTGAACCCGATGTGAACTCATATTTGCTCTAGTCCTTACTAGAGGTTTTATTTTCTCTTGTTTGGAAGTGCATTGAATTGAGTTTTGTGATAATCTTATGAGTTTTATGACCTAGTCTACAACTTTTAGGCACGTAGTAAGAAGAAGCGTCTAACAATCAGACATGGGTTCAAGATGCTAGTTCAGTCCATCCCGTCAAGGTCCTGAATTTGATCAATTCACCACAACTTTGTCACCTAGATATATACCTCCTTGCATTTATGTTCATCCATCTATATAAGTTCAAACAAGTTCTAAACCAAGTACTTCTTTTGGATCTTCTTCTCCTATAAATCATGAATTTTCTCTCAATGTTCCCTTTGAGCAGGTTCATTCTTTAGAGGAAAGAATTAAGGAATTTGAGGAATTTCTAAACACAAATAACTTATATACTCAGGTTGATCATGTTGTCTGTGGTTTGAGGAATATACTCATCTAAGAAGAGTTGCTCTTTGGAATAGATAATCTATTAGAGACTCATGTACCTTCATACACGTCATTCTTGAGACACCCTCAAGATACCCAATCAGAGATCACTAGTACACAGTTGAATCTCTTGATGTCAGAGGTGTTTATGCACATGGTGGATATTAATCCCTTTATACCTTCTCTCACTTTTGGTCATAACACAAACACTATGCCTCTTGTTAATCTTGGAGTTAATGTGAATCACATTCCTTTGGGGTATGATATTCATGAATCCACATCCCAAACCTCTGCTACCATAACTAATCAACCCTTGCCTCTACCATTCAATCTCATCTTAAACACCATATTGCAAAATATGAGTCAAATTCAGTCACAATTAGCTAACCTAACCAACACTCTTTCTCATTCCACCTTGAAACCTTATTTCATCATAGTCCTTTGGACTTAAACATTCTAAATGTCCCCATTCCCCAAGGGGTGGAAATTCCAAAATTTGATAAGTACAATGGTAGGGGTGACCTACAAACTCATGTCTCATCATTCATTGCCATGTGTAGTGACTTTCTCTATCAAGATAGATTTTTAGCCAAACAATTCACGTGATCTCTTAAGGAAACTACATTAGAATGGTTTTTCTTCCTTCTTGAAAATTACATCTTCACCTTTGAGCAACTGGTTAATTAATTCTTGCAATAGTTCCAAGCTAAGAATGGGCCAAATATCACCTTTATTGATCTCATCCACTGTAAGTAGGGAGCTCACAAGTAGGTGATTGATTTTAGTGCTCATTATGAATCTTTGTTTTCTTAGATCTCTTATGCCTTGCTTGATTCCTATGTACAACATGTTAGTGTAATTAATATTTAATTACACTTGCACAACTTTACTTAGGTAATATTTTAATTCCTAGGTTAATTATTCTCATCCTTATCTTGTTGTGCTATCTTTTTGCTCAAGATAAGATTAGGGTTATGCATACTTTGCTTTTATAAAGCAAATCATCTCATGTAATTATGAATTCCTGAATAATAATTATTTGCACATCTTTTTGCAAAGCTTTTCCTTTTATGATTTTCTCTTCTGTGGGAGGATTTTTTGGTTTGCATGTCTAATCTTGGTTCTAACATGCTATCAAAGCACTAATTTGTAGCCCCTTCTCTGATTTTTTGGAGAATTTCAATGCATAGCATGTTCAGGGTTCCTTGAGGGTTTCATTCCTTGAGCATATTCATGCAGCATCTTGGATCAAATCAAGGTTTTCCATTAAATTCAAAGTGATGGAAAAGGTTAGAAATGGATTTCATTTAATTGATTTTGGTCATCATTGAAGAGATCCATGCGAGTTTCAAGCTCAGTGATTTTTCTAAGAGATCTGGGGGTCGCCTAATTTTTTGCGTACTTTGGGCCAAAATGGACCTTCCCGTTGGATTCACAACACCCAAAAACCCCTATTTTCATATAAAAATTTTCCATTTTGGACACAATCGACTGGGGAGGCAAACAAATTTACCCGAGGGTCGTACAGCCCTTGGACACGTTTTTCGAGGCAAAGAGTATGAGAAAAAATAAAAAATAAAAAAAATAATGTTTTTTTGGCACAACCAGTTCATTTTCTATAGCATCACTACTGCACCACCAAGCAGCCACCAGAGCTTCGCCACGCTCGCCGCCCAGTGGCCTCCTCCGCTCGGTCTGCCGTTCTTCATATCTCAACCCTCGCGAGCTTACAATTGTTGCAAGTGGTCCTTTGGAGGACCACGGGCTCTGCCTAGCCCCTTCAACACTAGCCTAGCTCTAGCAGTGGTCACATGGGTGACCAGGAGCTTTGGCCTTAGACCCTGCTGCCAGCCCCCTGGTCCACCCAAGTGACTAGGGGCTTAAATTTTTTAGCCCTTGAGGGCCATAGAAGGCCATATTGGACATTTTTGGAGCAGTTTCACGGAAATGGGCATAACTTGGGCATATGATGTCATTTTTTGGCAAACGATATATTGTCAAAAAGCTGGTTCTGAGCTCTTCACAGATTCTAGGGTTGTTCCAATTTGTGAATTTTCTAGTGTTTCATGGCATCGGGTCTGCTGTCACATTATTATGATTCCACTTTGGTTTCTTGTAGACAGAAGTATCTTTCCTTGCTTGTCGGATTGTAGTTCTAGTGTTACTCCATAGTGTTCTTCCAGTGCTTCTTTGTAGTAGTCATCTCATTGTAGGGGGGTTTTGTCCCACTGGGTTTTCCTTCTCTACCTCATTATTGCATTTGTACATGAGTACTTGATCAAACCTTGTTGTTGAGACCCATTCATTCCTTCTTGCATTCATCTTAGTTTTAGGTGCATGCTTTTTTAGTCTCCCTCAGTTGCACTTATGGAGGGGTGTTAGTGTAATTAATATTTAATTACACTTGCATAACTTAGGTAATATTTCAATTCCTAGGTTAATTATTCTCATCCTTATCTTATTGAGCTATCTTGTTGCTCAAGATAAGATTAGGGTTATGCATACTTTTCTTTTATAAAGAAAATCATCTAATGTAATTAAGAATTCTTGAATAATAATTATTTGCACATCTTTTTGCAAAGCTTTACCTTTTCTGATTTTCTCTTCTCTCGAAGGATTTTCTGGTTTGCATGTCTGATCTTGGTTTCTAACACAACATGTGTTCATGGGAAATCTACAACCAACATTAAGAGAACAAGTTATCTTAATTAAATATCACTCTTTCTCCCATCTGTGTATGGTGCTTAGAGAGTAATAGTAGATGGTGACACAATATGGGTGTCCCTCCTCATCCTCCCATCTTGATAGTTGAATAGTTGTGTCTACTTTTGGGGAGTTCAAAAATAATAAGGAAATAGTGAATATGATTTTCATTCCTACTAAAAATAACACCACAGGGCATAATAAAAATTTACAAAATTATCTGAGTCTTAAGCCATTGTTCTTCAATTTTTTTTAAAAGATGGCCTAGTCCCTCTCCCAAAAATTAGATCACTATCTAATGACAAACCATATCCTAGTTGGTATGATCCATAAAATTTTTTCTAATATTATCGAGTCTTAGGCCATGAAACTAAACGTTGTATGGATCTTTGGTATGTAGTCCACGACCACATAAATAGCAGTTTTATCTGACTTGATGATAGAAAGCACAACTCAAACACATCTATAGCCAAGGCTAATAGCCAATTGTAGATTTACGCAGATCCCTTTCCTTCTCATTCTACCAATCTAAGCAAAAAAAATTCTACTTCTTCTTAACCAAACCACTATGAGTATGTGAACATGATCTTGTTCACTCCTATTCCTCTTACGAATCATGTGGATAAGATTTCAAATATAGTTTTTACTCCACATGACATGCCTCTCAACACAGATCCCTCTCCCCTCTACATCCCTACTCAAGTCAATAGTAACATTGTGATTAGTGTTATGGTTGACCTTTCTTGTCGAGTCAATGTTATAACAGAGGAGACTCTTTTTATTAACAACTTACACAAGGAGACATATGAGGAATTGAAGACCACAATTATTACTCACGATGGATTTTTTGTGCCTCCCATTGGTTCTATTTCCTTGTCAATCCTAGTCCAACCTAAGTCCTTGGATGTTCCTTTTGTTGTGATTCATGAATCTGACTTGTTCAATGTAAGACTAGGCATTCCATGGCTAGTCTCCAAGAATTTGCTTGCATTAGTAGTCCACAAATGTTTGAAATTCCCTCATGATGGTATAGTCCATACCATCCATGATACAAGATACAAACCCTTGTGTTACGTGGGGTATTTTCGTTAGACCATTTCTAGCCCGCTCTTGTTGGAATTTTACCGCCCCACTGAGACTTGTTCTATAATGCCTACTTTAGGTAAAAGATGGGATTTGTGGCCCCTAATGTTGTCTATCCCCTTCATCTCATGCAATCTCCATGAAGGCATCTATGTGTGCATAGCAACGCACCTTGTCCTCTACACCTTCCTCCTTGAAGGCTATAAAAAAGCATGCTCCCATATATAGATCTTCCCCAGTTATGATTTCACAACCTCCAGTGGTGTCTTTAGTTCCTTCTACTATGCATAGTATAAAAAAAAGAAAGGTTCCCATACTGATGAAATCTAAGCCTTAGCTCTTCCAACTCCCAACTTTTCCCATAATTCCCTACCCCACCCTATATGGTAAGGGGAAGCATGCTACTGGAGTTGGCCCTCTTATGTTGCTCCTACATCTCAACACCTAAGGCCTCCTCCCATTCCTCCTCCCGCTTCTAAAGAAAATAAAGGAAAGGATCCAATGGCCAAGATTCTAGTCTCTATTTGTGTGTCACTTCTTGTCCCCCCTCAGGATCCTACTCTTTCGCTAGTAACGGTCATGAAGAGAAATATTTGGCGGAATTGGATACCCTAAAATCTTCTCAAGCCTCTATTCTTGGTAGTGATAACTGTTGAAACTACCTTGTGCAAAAGCATAAGCATCATTGATGAGAATTATCCTGGGAGTGTGATTCTTCATAGAAGATTGAGGGTGAGCCTTCCACTTCTATCTTTGTTCTTGTATCTACCCTTGCTATATCTTTTATGTTCTTGCTTCTACTCCTATTTCCTCAGTTCTACTTTTGGATTCCTTGATGGATCTCGATGAACCTCACTCTAAATAGGTACGTGTTCATTACTCCTTTGGAGCCTCCCTTGATCACTTCTCTACCCAATCTTCCTCCTTTTCCCAAGCCCATGGATATGCCTCACACAAAGGTCATATGTGTTGTGGATCCTTTCACTTCTTCCACTTTTGATGACAGGATTCCACATTCTCCTCTTAAGCGCAAATCAGAGCATGTCCTCACTCCAAAGGATAATAATAGGAATTCCTCTTCTTTTGCTTCATCTTGTTCTAGTTTGGTATTTTTTGTTTTTATGTAAAGTTACCTATGGATAATTTTTCTTCTCATTTATCACTTATGTTTAAGGTCTTCATATTCATTTTATGTTTGTGTTGTGGTTTCATCTAAGTTTATAAACCTTTGTCATGGGTTCTTCAAGTTTTGAAACCTAAGTCATTGGCGCCCATTGTCTCTAAACCTTGTTGTTGGCTTTTTGTTTTTCATAACTTTATGGAAACCCAACTTATTATCCTTTCATAGCATCAAGTGTGTCGGTCTATTTTGTAGTTGGTGAGTTAAAGGTTTCCATATCTTCATAACTCCTGATTTTGAGTTAGAAAGTTTTAGTCTTCCATGATAAAGTGGTATGTCATCCATCCTACATTTTTTGAGGTGTCGCTTAGGCATTTAATAAGGCATATAGTAAAACTTGGAGATGTATTTTGAAATATTTTTGCAAGGCATGCAAACCTTAGGATTTTCTTTACTACAGATTAAAATAAAGTGCCATATTAATTCAGCACCAAATGCACATCTTGTCATTTTTACATGACTTAAGTTGGTGATAATTTATTTGTTTGAGATTTTAGTTGTACCTCTACCTTCTGCAATCATTTATTCAAAAAATCATGTGCTTCTTTGAGTGTTGTGAGCTCATGCAGTTTGAAATTGAAAATCTTTGGCTCGGTGTAAGGGATACAGAGCTGGGAGTCTTTAAGTTTGAGGAGTTATGGGCATGTTTGGAAAGCAATGAAAGATCAAACATCGATGCAAAGACGTTAGAAAGTGGATTAGCTCATGTTGGGGTTTTATAGAAGTCATGTTGAGTGTGGACTTAATAGGTGCATGCACAAGAAGATATATTCTAGAGATGTAGGAAATTAAGGTTGTGGATGGGACCGTTATTGCTAAAATTTCTCCTGAAGTCATCTCCCAAGTGTTAAAGATTCTTGAAAGAGCACCTATAAAAGATATGTTCTTTGTGATGGTCGAGGAATTTTTCAAAGCTAATGAAACTTGGTGCAAGAATTCTATGGCCAAGGGGTGGTTGAAATCGAAGAAAAGAGGTAAGCCACAATTACTTGCCAAACTTAAGAGAGTACATTTCAAAGTGGAAATTGTTGATGCCATTGCTTTGCTACATTGCATCATTGGGAATGCACAAATTGAGCTATTTGAAGATTGGATGTGTCAGTTTATTTTCATTATTTGTGATAAGAATGTGTTTATTGATTAGGCTAAGATAATTTGCTTCTATTTTCGTGAACAAATAATCAATTTCCATAAAACTGCTAGCTTCCGTCTATGTTCTTGCTTAATATACATTATTGCTAGTTAGAGATATTTCTAGCCAAGGTTGAAGCCACAGGTATTGCTGACTTCTAGCATGCCTATATATAAATGTTATCAATAGTTCACTAAGCAAGTCAAAATGGGCAATTTTTTCCTTGTTAATGATGCATTCTTGATGGAAGTTTTAAGAAAATTGGACGGAAACCCTGAAATGTGTCCTCTTGATTCAATGTCTTTAGTGTTAAAGTTTGGAAGCTTTTATATTTAGTTTGATAGGTTTTCCTATTTGAGAATAGGAGGTTATGAGAAAGCCCCATTAAAATTGCCTAGATACCCTAAAGATTTATTGGTGTTCCTCGAGGTCTGTAGGCAAATGGCTATGGTGAATATAAAGTACCTGAATATGGGAAAGTAGGGATACATTTTCCCGTTAGTGACTGCTTCACATGCAAGAATAATCAAATGGCTAAGGGTGCCAAAGGAATTCTTAAAGAATATAATCTTCAATATTTGCTTATGAGATCCAATTTTGATAGCAAGGGATTAGTGAGATAAAATTTGCATGGTGCAAGCTCATATTAGCATCAACCTTCTATTGAGGACTTTTTCAGAAGATTGTGTTGATGAAAGTGAAGTATTGAAAAGAGACTATGTGAGGTCAACCCTCAAGCAGATACAATTTTTTGGACTTTTTTTCCAAATTCCTGAAAATGTGACTAAAGATTCGGTGGTCCTTGATCCCAAATATGAAAAACTATAAAATAAATATAATCCCAAGGTTGAATGGAATAAAAGTGAAGTTTTAAATATGAATGTGTGAGCTGCACCAGTATTTAAAAGAACTCAAGATTGGCTAGAAGGAAAGTGGTGGCAAGCTGCAAGTTCTACTCATGAACCAAAATCATCTCAAATAAATGAACAGGGATCCAGTATGATAGTTGTAGGAAGTGCATCATCAACAAGAATGACTACTAGGTCTTCTAGTGCAAATTCATAGTCTAGGGGTGATGCTGAAAATCCTGAAGAATCTGTTAAGTTGAAGTCAATGTGTGAAGAAGACAACACATCTACCCCTACTTTTAGAAAGAAGTCTAGTCACACAAAACCTAGGCCTGAAGATTTTGATACCATTTTCAAGGAGATTGTTGCAAATAACACTTTTCCTCCTTTATCTGATTTTCCCTCTTCCTTGGTGGAAATTATACCAATAACTTCTGGTGAGTCTAGGGAGATTGTACACGAAAATAAGGGTTATGTTTCGGTGGAAAACTCTCTAGTATGGCTAAAAAAAGTAGTGGAGAAAAAGAGAAAATATACCCCAACAACATCTACTGGAGTAGACACAGTGGCAAGGTTGATCCAAACTTCTTCAAGGCCAAAGAAATCCTAGAAAATGTCAAAAATACTGAATGACCCTGCTTTCAGTAATCAAATATTAGATATTGCAGAGCATATAAAGGATTTAAATGATGATGAGATAATTGTAGCTGATTATAAAATTATACATGTTAATATGGGACCCCAAATGATTGAAGGTGATGTATATCATGCCAACTATTCAGTCAATGCCTTGCTAAGTGGGTAAAAGAAGAAAGGAAGGAAAGGGTAAAGTTGCAATCTCGAGTTCTTGACTTTAGAAACTTCATCTCTTCTACAATTTTCCCACTTTTATCCAATGGAGCCTCAAGTTCTTAGGAGGGAGTTATTGATGAATCTACAATGCAACCAATCAAAAAGAATCTAAGCTATTCTAAAGCTACTAGTGAATGGATTGATGAAATGTCCCAAGAAACTATCCTTTTTATTGGTAAATTTATACTTTCCTACACTCAAATTTTTGATAAAAGAAAAGAATTGATGGAAAAGCTAGAACAGATTAGGAAAGGTTAGAACAGCCTATACGTGCTCTTAGAAGAAATGAAATATTTAATTTCCATGGATCGATTGAAATTGATTAATGAACAGATTGTGAATGATCCAAAAGAGTTAGATCCCTCATGGCTTGAATTGCTGGAATGGAAATTGAACATGTATGACAACCTGATGAAAGTAATTTCTAGAGCACTTGAAAGATATTTGGATATGTTGGTAGAGATTAAAGGGAATTTCATGATCTGAAGGTGGAGATAATTGATGAGTTTTATGAGAAGGTTCTAGAATCAAAAGAAATTTTCTCAAAATTGAGAGAAGTATTCAACAAGGAGATAGCAGATCTTGCTACAATGTCTAGGGAATCTTTCTCCAAACTAAGAAAATTGGAACTCTACCTCAAAAATTTTAAATCTGAAGTAGATAGAAGGTCTGATGCTCTAAAAGAATCTGAAGTTACTCTCACAAAATGGAGAACTAGACTCTAGATCATCGTGACACCAGGAAGAAAAGAAATTTTTGTAATTATTACCAAGTATAGGGACTTTTTATCACCTGAAGTTGCACCCTTTGCTGAAATTGATGTTCAACACCTCAGTGTAACATGGGAAGACCTCCAAAGCTGTGGGTCACTTATAGATAGAGGTCAACCTCTGAACAAGGTCAGCTTCCTTTGGTGTCACCTAAACTACTGATTTTGAAAAAGAAAAGGGAGAAAGAATTCATAAAAATAAAACTAAATACTATGGTGATGCACCGAACTAATGAGAAATTATGAAATAAAAACAAGATGAACATACACTGGAGAACTAATGGTAGCTATTTCATTTACTCAACATAACCCTATTGAACTTATGCATCATTCTTAAAAGGCTTGATCTACGTACATATCTTAATACAAAAGGTTGAACTTCACAGATCTAAGGTATGAGTGTAGATTTAGAAAAGCAGAGTTGAAAACTTGCATAGTCAAAAATATAGAAAATGAGAGTAATCTGAACACTAACACTGGCTTTCAAGGTAAACTTTGTGTTTTATATTCTAGAATCGAAATGAGTTACAAAAGCATACATTAGCTAAGAAAGGATTGTTAAAAAAATCACTAACTCTTCAGAATGCATAATTCGAACTCCTTTACAAAGAGGCAAAAATGCCTTATATACAAAAGTAAGGTCAGCCCCTTAGGGCTGACAAAAATATCAATCTTCAGAAAGATCTACCCCTAGATCTTTTCCAATGAAGTTAATGCTATGTCCCTGCTGTCCATGTCAGTGAAGAGTCACTCCAGGAATGACCTCCTTGATCTTTTACAATCACAGCATTAACTTTTGGTCATCATGTCCACTCTTGAACTTCCCTCAGAGCTGATTTGAATGCTTCTAAGCTTTACCATAAATGTTGATCAACTCTTGCCAGTTGACATCCTAGCTATCCCTATGGTCTTTTCCTTTCTGTTGCTCGATGACACCTTCTAGATATCAATCTGATTCATCACTTTATTCTTAGAGTAGATACACGTTGCTTATGCTCTATCGATCTCATCCACAGGGGTGAGTCAGGTAGTCAAACAGCTCATGGTGCATCCTTAGCTCCCATCTAATTGGTCAAAATCATGCCCCATAGATTCCAGATGGTCAAAGGGTCCCTCAAACAACATCGCATGTCAGTGAGACACTAATCGTGTATCCTCGATGTGAGTATACTTCACAGGACTGTTGGCATAGCTTGGGACTATCGGCAAGACTTCATATTGAGCTACAGGAGTTATACCGATATCCACATTTCATTGCCTAGACATCCGCATTCGGCAAGAGTCATAGCGAGCTCCAAGAGTCCTATCGCTATCATATACACCATCAACAAGACAAAAATTCATCTGCAAGAGGTCATAGCGGGTTCCATTAGTCATACCGATATCCTTTTCCATTGCTGAGACCTCACTTGTTGGTAGGATATCATGTCAAGCTCCTCACATTTACACTGAAGACACAAAACATGTTGGCGAGAGTATCACCAGTTGGTGAGACATGATGGCGAGCTCCTCTATTCTCTCTGATCTCATTTCATTTTGGCAAGACCCCTTCTTGGTCGGCGAGACCTTTCATTGAGATCTCCATTTTTCTAGGATGTTATCAGGTCAGCAAGACCTCATGGCGAAGGAAAAAAGTAATACCGATATCTACAATGGTCACTAAGACAATCGCTATCGGGAAGACCCTTTTTCGAAGGCAAAATCCTTTGGTGAACTCATCTCATTTTTGGGGAGACATCATAGCGACAACACAACTTTCGCCGATACCTCTGTTAGTCACCTAGACATCATCGGGTTGGGGAGACTTCCCTTCAAACTCATTTCATTTCACCGAGACCACCCTATTATTGGCAGGACATCTCATACCTTCACTGAGACATCATGGCGACTCTACTCTCCTTTGACCTGAGCTCACATCCCTTCGTTTTGGCAAGACCCCCCTGCAATTAGGAAGACCTCATGTTCAACTCATTCTGCTTCGGCGAGACCACCTTCGGTCGGTGAGACATTATACCAACCGAGCCTTATGTCAGCGAATGTAACTCCTTCGGCAGGACATCACTTCGACGGCCAGACACTACACTGATGTCACCTATGTCGGGGAGACCCTTCGTTATCGGTGAGACCTTATTCCCTTAGCAAGACCTATTAGTGATGAAAATGTCTAGCCGACCAGGACATTTCAAAATGAATAGAACCCCTGCTGGTCGGCAAGACAACTGGAAGGTCTTTTTGACTTTCTCCTTAGAGGAACTTTATGCCAAACTTTGACCAAGGAAAACTTTCAACTGAGCTCTTTGTGAAATACATCAGGGGTGTGATTTAATCATGCTCAACAATGTCTCCACTTGGCCCTTATGAACACCTGAAACATAATTTGGTCTTGTCTAGTTGAGCCTATAGGTGCAAATCAAGTAACATAGTTGGTGGCCTTTGCTGGTTGTTTGCCTGCTAAACATGGAAATTAGTAGCCAAAACTTGTTTGTTGGGAATGGAGTCACTCAAATTTTAACTTAAATGTTAGCCTTGTTCATGGTTGTAACTCACTTGAGATTCATGAGCAGATCGGGACATTTGAAACCTATGAAATAAGAGAAACTAAAAAAGGACCATATACTATGCTGGAAAAGCACTTAGGGAATGAAAAAAAACATTTAAACTCAAGTGCAGGAGCACTTATTGAAAGCATAAAGCTTAACCAAATATGTACAATAGAGGAACCTGTCAGACTTGAAAACAAGGTTTGAGGTGTATCCCATTGACTGGGTGGGAAGCACCTCATCTTCAATTGTGGCTAGTTGGTAAGCATTGTGTTCTTTGCAGTCTTTAACAATAAATGGACCCATCCACATGTTGTTGAACTGGGTGTGATGGCCAGGCCTACTTTTCAGAACATCCCATTTGAGAACAATATCACCTTCTTTAAAAAATTTAGTTGTAGCTTTCTTGTCAAATGTTCTCTTTGTTTGGAGTTGATGATACTCCAACTTTTTTATTGCTTTGTCTCTTGATTCTTCGAGCTCCATGAGCTCTGCATATCTCATGGACATTGGGTCATGTTCCTCAAACATCTCCAACTGGTGAACAATGTTTAGAGCTGGAAGCTCTACAAATAGAGGTAATCTAGCCTCTTTTCCATAAACTAAGATGTATGGTGAATTACCAACAGACCTCTTAGGAGTTATTCTATTTACCCAAAGTGCGGATTTCAATGTGGCATGCAAAATTCTTTGGTTCTCTTCCATAGTCCTTTTAATGATTTTGATCAAGTTTTTATTTGTGCTTTCATCTAATCCATTACCCTTTGGGTTAATAATTAGAGGAAGTATTCAAATGAATCCCATGTCTGATAGCCCAATCAGTTACTATTAAACCCACAAATGCAAGAGCATTATATGAAATGATTGAGTCAGGAACTCCAAACCTGGTGATTTTGTCTTCATAAAAGCTCAGAACTAAAGATCCATTTGCTTCTTTCAAAGCCATTGCCTTTGTCCACCATGTGAAATAGTCTGTAGCAGTAAGCACCCACTTGTGGCCAGCACTAGATGGTGGATTAATTGGCCCAATAAAGTCAATTCCCCATCTCATGAAGGGCTACTCCACCTAAATTGGATGTAGAGGCATAGCAGGTAGCTTTTTTTTTTCCTGAAAATAAAGCACATTTAACACACTTCCTTAACCATGCATATGCATCTTTAAACAAGCTGGGCCAGTAGTAACGAGCTCTCATGATTTTCCAGGCAATAGTTCTTGGAGCAAAATGACCTCCTTCAGCTCCATCATGAAACTCACGAAGTATCTTCTCAATTTGATCACTGTGAATACATCTTAAGAGAACACCATTCAAATCTTTCCTGAAAAGAATATTATCAATGAGGACATAAGGACTTGACTACAATCTAAAGTATCTTCATTTAGCTCTGTCTAAACCTGGTGGACACTCACCAGTTTGTAAAAAATGGGTGATGTCTTGGACCTAATTTTTTGTTATCAGGGGCGTGTCATCCCGAGCATTCTGAGGTTCATTTGTATTAACAAAAACAATATCCTTTTCTAAGTCATTTTCATTACTTGACCCTATAGCAAGCTGTTCACAAATACCTTTACCCCTAACCAATTTGGTAATCTTGATGTCCACATCATATTCCATAACCTTAGTGACCCATCCTACTCTTTTATCATTTAGATCTTTGTTTAACAAAAATTCCTTTACACTTGAATGTGCAACCTGAATATGAATTTTGTTGTTTTAAATTAGAGGCTTAAACTTCTTTAGGCTTTTGATCACAATGAGAACATGTTTTTCAAAAAATGTATATCTCTCTTCATAATCAGCAAGTCCTCAACTAAAGAAAGCTATTGGCTGCTCTAAATTATCATTATTTTTCTGTACCAGCATAGCAGAGATTGAACCAGCACTGCCAAAAGCATACAAGAAGAAGTCCTTGGAGAAATCTAGATTTATCAGTGTTGGAGCTGATGCTAAAGCTTCCTTGATTTCTTCAAAACTACGTTTTGCTTCTCTAGTCCAATTGAAAGCTACATTATTTTTTAGCATGGCAGTCAAAGGCTGTAATAAATTTGCAACATCAGGAATGAATCTTCTCAAAAATTTGATTCTCCCTAAAAAGCTCTACAATCCTTTCTTGTGATTGGGTAAGGGCAGTTCAAGTATAGCTTTAACTCTTTTAGGTTCGATGGTAACTCCATATTTTGACACTATGTGACCTAAAAACTTACCTTCATGATTTGCAAAAATACTCTTTGTCGGATTGAGAGATATTCCATACTCTACATTTTTCAAAAACTTGCTTGAGATGTGACAAATGTTCACCTGCATTTTTTGAATATACAGCAGACATTTCTGAATTAAATTCTGAAATGCCATATCCATAGCATGCTGAAAGGTGGCACCGCATTAGATAAACCAAAAGAAATTCTCTTGTAGACCATAGTGCCCCACTTTGTTGTAAATGTTGTTTTATATTGATCCTCTTCTTTGACTAAAATCTAGTTATAATCAGAATATCCATCTAGAAGAGAAAACCTTTCTGATCCAGCAATAGCTTGAAGAATTTGTTCCATAGATGGCAAGGGATAATGATCTTTCAGAGATGCTCTATTAAGGTCTCTAAAGTCTACACATAATCTTATCTCACCATTCTTTTTTCTAATCGGAACAAGATTAGAAACCCAGGATGTGTGTTTAATTGGAAATACAATACCCTCCTCAACTAACTTGGTCAGCTCTGTGATCATTAAAGGTTCAAACTTAGGGTTCAATGGTCTCTATTTTTGTCTAACAGGCTTGACACTAGGTTCTAACTCAATTGTATGTTGTGCAATTTGAGGATCAAACCCTCTTAAATCAAAATATTGCCAAGCAAAAACATCATGATACTCTTGGCATAAAACAATGAAAGCTTTCTTATCTTCAGCTGAACAGATTTTGCCCAATTTGAGAAGCTTACCTTTAAAGATTTCAACTTCCTCATAATGATCTTCTTTCACTTGAATGTCGACTTTATTCTTCTTAAGTTGATCATCATAATTAAATATGGATTCTAAGGTAACCAGCCCTTTGGTAAGTTTATTGGTCTTCAGCTGTATCACTTGATCATCATACTGTTGTTTGATCTTTTCCAGGTTTACTACAGAAAATTGATCCTCTTGAAGCAGAAAGGTTAAAATATGTTCATCACTTTCAAATACCTGCCAGTGAATGTTGTTATTAGGAATCAATGGCCCGATAACCACCTTGACATACTATTGTATTTTGTCCCTTTTGAAATCACCTGGGATATCAAACTGTGCTCTAATTGCTGCAATTTTGTCAGCATGCTTATTCTAATTTTGTGGAATAGAAATTAGATTGAAGGCATTAAATTCTTCAATTATGTTCCATACTCTATTTCTGTAAGACTTCAAAGCATCATTCCTGGCAACATTTAGCCCCTTGATCTAATTAACTATTAGTTCACTGTCTCTATAAACCTTCAAACAGTCAATCCCTCTTGTCCTTGCCCGCCCAAGGCCTTGAATGAGTTCCTCATACTTAGCACTATTGTTAGAACATGCAAAAGAAAAATGAAAGGATGAAAAGTACTTATCACCCTGTGGAGAAATCAGCATTGCACCTCCTTCTGCTCCATTCTTGCTTCTGGAACCATCAAAGAATATTTTCCAAAGTCCACTTTGTTGTTGCAACAACTAATCTATACCGTTTTCAAGGTTTGGGATCTCCGCATCAAGTTCAAGCATCACATAATTACCCATACCAGCATCTTGAATAAGATCTACAGGACTGTCCCACACATTTTTAGCCACCCACTCATGTAGAAGCACATCAGGAACAACTTTTGATTGAGGTTCTTGAGTAGCAGCTAGTTCACTATGAGAAAAAATGACACAATTTGTGTCTGCAGCAATAGGAACAACGTTGATAGGACTTGGGGTTATATGGCTCAATGTGGTCTTTGGCTAATTTTTTAGATTTAATAGTGACTTTGATTCCATATCTA
The DNA here is from genome assembly GCA_007258455.2 of Sequoia sempervirens. Classification (NCBI taxonomy): domain Eukaryota; kingdom Viridiplantae; phylum Streptophyta; class Pinopsida; order Cupressales; family Cupressaceae; genus Sequoia; species Sequoia sempervirens. Next base: position 260,525,708 of record VDFB02379711.1, read on the forward strand.
GTTCTAAACAACATATGTGACCAGTTAGCTGAAACATAACCACCTATCTTAGCCATAAAGTCTCTTGAGAGGCACAAGGAAAAGAAAGGTGGAAGGTCTATGACACATATGTCCTGAGGAACCAAAAATTTTGGACAAGCATGAAGAGTAAGACTCAAATATTTAATGAGCCCAATGTATTGATAGAAGTACCATCCAATTGAATCACTCCTTTCTCTAAAGGCTGGTACTTTAGTCCAAACTTGTCAACAATCTGCTTTGGCATCACAAAGCTACTAGCTCCGCTGTCTACCATACAGTTATGAACTAACTTATCACCTATGACTACTAACACATAAAATGGAGGTGGTTTAACTTCTTTTCCTATCTCCTTGTTGGGTTGTTTATCATTTCCCTGAGAATTGTTTGTTAACACAGCTCTAGCTTGACCTACTGGAGACTCGAACTGATTAGACACTTTAAAATTTGACAAAGCAGAGTGTAACATATCTTTTTGACCTGGGATAGCTAATGAATCCCACATAGACATCGTTACAATCGTCTTTTTCATACTATCAAGAATATTATAGGGTACAGTTGGGTTTACTTTATAATGTACCTTTATGCCAGTGTGATCAGCTTGCAAATGTGGTTGCTCCTTGATCGGGAGTTGCTGATTTCTCTACCAAATAGGAGTCACTTGAGATGTAGATGGTTCTACAGTTGCTGCCTTTCCTTTATCAATGTTTGATCAAGCTTGAAAGCTCTTTTCTTTGCCCTAGTGTTAGTTGCAACCAAAAAATTATCTACATTCAATCCACAAAATTCTTCACCTTGCCAGTTAAGTAGGGTAGCTTCATTGGTAGGCTGCTCCTAGTGTTGTGAAGATGCATCATTGAATTCATTCTATTGTACACTTGAAGCATTTTGTACCATAAGTTCCTGATTAATGAGTCCATTTGAGCAAGTGGCTTGATTATGAGATTGGTTGCAAGGGTAACACCACTCATAATCTACTGCTAAGTTGTTTTGAATAGGAACAAGATCCTTGACTGCACTAACAGGTGCTGGAGCATTAGCCTGAACAGGTCTAGTATTTACACCCAATCTAGGGCCCTGGTAATTGCCTTGGTAAACTTGTCTATTACCTTGGTATTGTTGTTGCTAACTTGAATTCTATTGTTGATAAGGCCTACTATACGATTGCTGCTTTTCCAAGCTTACAAGTTTATTACCAAAAGTTTGTAATAAAATTTTGATCTTGTGTAGCTCATTTGAAGATTTCACAGCAGCAGTCTCTTGAGTTATGGCAGCTGGAACAGGTGGCAAAGGTGCAAAAGGTGGTATCTACAAAGGGATATTCAAATGAATATCTAGAAATATAGGCATTGGTGGTCTCAGAGCAAGTTTACCAGCTTGTATTAGGTCATTTTTAGCTCTGATTGCTACTTCAAATGCATCAGGTAGAGAAACACCCCCCATTGATTGTATCATAACAGCTCTATCATTGTTAAGAGCCTTCAAAAAATACAAAAATGTGTATTTTGGAGGTGGTCTCATTGTTGTAGGAATCCTATCCCAAGTTCTTTGAAATCTGACATTGAAATCATTCATTTGCTCCTTAGGAGCCCTCTTAAGCGTAGTTAATTGCTCTAGCAAAGAAATATTGTCAGACCTATCTAAAACTGCCAGTGTAATTTGTCACCCAACTCATCCCAAGTGGTGACTAAACCTACTCCAAGGCTCCTGAGCCATTGTAATTCTCTTCTCTTGAATGATGCTACAAGAAGTCTTACAACTACGTCTTCTTGTGTAATGTAATGCACACCACATAAGGAATCCACGTCTCCTATATGCTCAATCAGGGTAGTCTAGTCTTCTCTAGTAAAAATTGGCAAGCTTTTGAAAGCTGCCATTGGAATGTCATTATGTTGTGTCAAATTTAATGGACTACCTCCATTAAATGGAAAAAAAGTCTGATTTCTGGGAGCAGTCATTAGAGATGGATTTTCCTACACTCTTAGTGAAACAAAAGTCGGGACAACATTCTAGAATCTCACAGATGGAGGAGTAGATTTGGTTCTTCTAGAATAGATAATTATTGTCCCTGACCTCTTTGTTACCCTGCCTTGTCTTTTGGGTGGTGATAGCTACAAATATTCAAAAGGGCTTGAGCTGCTCCTTGTTTGAACTCTTATCATAAACTATAAAAAACACTGGTTCTAGGATTCTTCCTCTTTATGGAGTTTCCAAGTATGCAAGAATGACTTCTGTAAAGTCTAAACTTATTGGTTGCATACCAAACCAACAGTATAGTGTGGAACTAGTCCCATCAGGTGTGCTAGAAATTGTTATCACCTGAAGTTGCACCCTTTGCTAAAATTGATGTTCAACACCTCAGTGTAACATGGGAACACCTCCAAAGCTGTGGGTCACTTATAGATAGAGGTCAACCTCCGAAGAAGGATGGATTCCTTTGGTGTCACCTAAACTACTGATTTTGTAAAAGAAAAGGGAGAAAGAATGCATAAAAATAAAACTAAATACTATGGTGCTGCACCGAACTAATGAGAAATTATGAAATAAAAACAAGATGAACATACACTGGAGATCTAATGGTAGCTATTTCATTTACTCAACATAACCTTATTGAAATTATGCATCATTCTTAAAAGGATTGATCCACATACATATCTTAAGAAGGAAGGTTGAACTTAACAGATCTAAGGTATGAGTGTAGATTTAGAAAAGCACGGTTAAAAACATGCATAGTCAAAAATGTAGAAAATTAGAGTAATATGAACACTAACACTGGCTTTCAAGGTAAACTTTGTGTTTTATATTCCAAAATTGAAATGAGTTACAAAATCATACATCAGCTGAGAAAGGATTGTTAAAAAAATCACTAACTTCAAAATGCATAATCTGAACTCCTTTACAAAGAGGAAAAAATGCCTTATATACAAAAGTAAGGTCGGCCCCTCAGGGCGTACAAAAATATCAATCTTCAGAAAGATCTACCCTTAGATCTTTTCCAATGAAGTTAATGTTGCGTCCCCGCTGTCTATGTCGGTGAAGAGTCACTCCAGGAATGACCTCCTTGATATTTTGCAATCACAACATTAACTTCTAGTCATTGTGTCCACTCTCGAACTTCCCTCAGAGCCGCTTTGAATGCTTCTAAGAATTACCATAAATGTTGATCAACTCCTGCCAGTTGACATCCCGGCTGTCCCTATGGTCTCCTCCTTTCTATTGCTCGATGGCACCTTCTAGATATCAATCTGATTCATCACTTTATTCTTAGAGTTGATACACGTTACTTATGCTCTGTCGATCTCATCCACAAGGGTGAGTCAGGCAGTCAAACAGCTCATAGTGCATCCTTAGCTCCCATCTGATTGGTCGAACTTGTGCCCTGTAGATTCCAAATGGTCAAAGGGTCCCTCAAACAACATCACATGTTGGTGAGACACTAATCGTGTCTCCCCCATGCGAGTATACTTCATAGGACAGTCGGCATAGCTTGGGACTATCGGCAGGACTTCATATCGAGCTGCAGGAGTTATACCGATATCCACATTTCATTGCCTAGACACTCGCATTCGGCAAGAGTCATAGCGAGTGCTAAGAGTCCTATCACTATCATATACACCATCGAAAAGAAAAAAATTCATCGGCAAGAGGTCATAGCGGGTTCCATTAGTCATATCGATATCCTTTTCCATCACTGAGACCTCACTTGTCGGAAGGACATCATGTTGAGCTCCTCACATTTACACCGAAGACACAAAACATGCTGACGAGAGTATCACCAGTCGGTGAGACATCATGGCGAGCTCCTCCATTCTCTCTAAGCTCATTTCATTTTGGCAAGACCCCTTCTTGGTCGGCGAGACCTTTCGCCGAGATCTCCATTTCATTGGGATATTATTAGGTCGGCAGGACCTTATGGCGAAGGCAAAAATTCATACCGATATCTACAGTGGTCACCGAGACAATCGCTATTAGGAAGACCCTTTGCTAAAGGCAATATCCTTTGGAAAACTCATATCATTGTCGGGGAGACTTTTACAAGTCAGGGAGACATCATAGCGACAACACAACTTTGATCGATACCTCTGTTAGTCACCCAGACATCATCAGGTTGGAGAGACTTCCCTCTGAACTCATTTCATTTCACCGAGACCACCCTGTTATCGGTAGGACATCTCATACCTTCGCTGAGACATCATGGTGACTCTACTTTCCTTTGCCCCGAGCTCACATCCATTGATTTCGGCAAGACCCCCTACAGTCGGGAAGACCTCATGTCAAATTAATTCCACTTCGGTGAGACCACCTTCGGTCGGTGAGACATTATACCGATCGAGCCTTCTATTAGTGAATGCAACTCCTTCAGCGAGACTTTTCCCTGTCAACCAAACATCAAACCGATGTCAAACTCTCTCGGTGAGGTCACCTCATCTCGACAAAACCCTATCAGGTCAGCAAGACATCACAGCAAGCACCTTCTTTCACCGATGTCGCTTCCTCTCTTGTCAGGGAGACCACCACTAGTCGGTGAGAGCTCCCGCCAATCTTGTTTCCTTCGTCGAGACCACTTCACCTCGGTGCGACCTCACCCTGATGGTGAGACCTTACAGCGAAGCCCCCATACTGTCATCAAGACCCTGGCCTATTGGCCAAACCTTTCGTCGGGCTCCTTTGTTTCGCTAAGACCCATGTTTTTCAGTAGGACATCTCCCCAAGATCACCATCCTATGCTGAAGGCACTCCATTTCAGTGAGACATCAATCGGTCGCCAAGACATCTCAGCGATCTCCTATTTCTTCTGTGAGACTTTTCCCTATCGGTGGGACCCTTCACCAAAGCCACGACATTACACCGAAGGAATTCATTTTGGTGAGACCACCTGTGATCGGTAAGACTTCACGCCAATGATACCTCCCTTCGCCGAGATGTTCAACAATCGGCAGGACATCACTCCGACGGCCAGATGCTACACTGATCTCACCTATGTCAAGGAGACCATATTCCCTCAGCAAGGCTTATTAGCGATGAAAATGTCTAACTGATTGGGACATTTCAAAATGAATAGAACCCCTGCTGTTTGGCAAGACAGTTGGAAGTTCTTGCCAACTTTCTCCTTAGAGGAACTTTATGCCAAACTTTGACCAAGGCAGAATTTCAATTGAGCTCTTTGAGAAATACATCAGGGGTATGAATTAATTATGCTCAACAATGTCTCCACTTGGCCCTTATGAACACCTGAAACATAATTTGGTCCTGCTTGGTTGAGCCCATAGGTGAAAATCAGGTAACAGGACTATAAATCTAGGATGAAAGAACGAGAAAAGTTGTTGCAATACGAAGAGGTCAAGGATCAAGAAGATGAAGAGACTAAGGTAGGAAGGAATGATGAATAATTATTTTTAGTATTCCATGATACTTTCTTTTAATTTGGCTCATTGAATTCAAAGACTTTTTAATTTTCGATGCAGTTACTTTCAAGAAACCATTACCAAAGATATTTGGTTATGTTTTAAATATGGGTTCGATGGATGTGCTTCAGATATTTTGGGAAAACTTTGATTTACTTATTAGACCAAAACTTTTTTTATTAAATTGTTTTTTTTTTTGTTATTATGATATAGAAGACATTGGTGGAGTTTATGCATGTGTAATCTTTGAATTATGGTTTATGAATCTGCTCTATTTATACTAAATATTTTGCAGTGTATCATCTTTTATTGGAGTGATAGATGTTCTGATTCATTACATTGATGGAGCATCATTATCTTTGGTTTTGCTTAAGTATTTTCAATTTTGTTACATGAAGTTGGTGAACACCTTTAAATATTTCTAGTTAAAATCCCCTTCATTTTCTTTCTTTCTGGTTAAAAGCAACATTAGTTAAAAAATTATTTCATTGAATATCGGATGAAGGTAGCTTTCACCTTTTAAAATATAGAGAGAATCGGTCTGAGAATTGTATTATCATTGATTCAACTGTGGTTACATTTGTCACCTTAGTGAGCATAAGAATATAGAGTTAGGTGATAAATATGTTAACCAATAATTTTTTGGCGACTCTACTAGGGAGTGATTCAAAAATATAATTTTGTATGATGAGCTGCTCTATAATTAATCGTAATGGTTCTTTAGAAGTGTAATGCTCCTGTTCTTCAATCTAACGTAAAGTGGTTGATTGGGGATCAAGAAGATATAATTACCAGTCTCAAATTGCTTGCTTGGAAATAGAGAGGAACCAACTATCAATATCACCAAGTTAATGAAGTATTAGAAGAAGAGGAAGAACTTGGAGATATTATTAGAGAAAATGAATTGCATTTTGAAAATACATAGGAGATTGTGTTTGGAGAAAATATTCCACCTCCAGTTAGAAGAGTAAGAGCTCCTCCCACATAGGTGCCTAGGAACCAAGTTAATAATAGGAAAAATCCCCCTTGAAATCATCAATAAGTAAAGGTTGGCAACTCTGTTGTTCTATTAGTGTTTTTTCTAAAACATGGCTTCTAAGAGGTATACTAGGGGTGATAAGAAAAAGGGTATTTTAGATGAAGATTTCAAGTTCTTAGAAACTGCTGATTTTTCATATTTTCCACCTACTCAACGGTCAAGTCTATTAGTAGACCATCTTCCCCTCCTCTTCCTAAGCCTATTATGCCTGAAATTTTGAAGATATCTTACCAAAGTCTCCTTTTTTGCAGTGCTACTCTTCCCACACAAGTAATTTCCTTTAGTTCCTCTAGTAATGACACAACCAATTCCATGGGGGGTCATAAGAGGTCCTCTAGCCTTTGGATTGGGTGCATAACTCCATGAATTACCTAAAGGTTTAGGAAAGATCATACCCAAGTTTAGTGGAGATGGGAAAGTTTCTCCTGATGAACACATGAGGGCCTTCTTTACTGCTTCTTCCATTCTTGTAATACAACATGAAGACGTTGCTACAAGGATCTTTGTAGAATCCTTGATGGATGTTGTTGACTAGTTTTACTTCCTTCCAAATGACTTTATTCATGATTGGGCCACCCTAAGAAAAAGGTTTGAGAATAGATTTAAGTTTATGGAGGATGATCAAGTCCTGGCGGCTTAGTTGGGTTCAATGGAAAAGGAAGTTCATGAGTCAATGAGATATTTTGTGGCCAATTTTGATAAGTTATATAATAGGATTACTACGAACATGAAACCTAGTGTAGAAATTTTGAAAGCAATGTTCATAAACACCCTTCCACTAGATGTGAGTTTCATTATCAAAAGGGAAGGCATAACTAATGTAGCCGCTACCCAAGCTAGGGTTGTATCCATAGAAGATGATTTGATTATCTCTGGGAAATGGAAGAAAGAACTACAAATTGGTAGACCTTCACTAGTGAATTCTAATCATCCAATAATTTAGAGATTGGCCAATGACATAATCACTCTTAAGAGACAAATTCCCAAGGGCCCCTCATAAATTCCCTATCAAGATGTTTCTAGGAATTATCAAGCAGTCCCAAACAAAACTCCTTCATTGGCTGCTCCAAATCAAAGGTTGGCAATTGAAGGTCCTCCTTCTTCAAGTAAGGGAAAACACTGCAATTTTCATCTAACTTCAAATTATGATGGAGCTACTTGTCTGAAGATGATTAGATTCATGCAAATGCTTTCAACAAATGAACATACTATGGAACCATATGTGGAGGAACCTAGTTCATCCAACGATGCATCTTACATTGAAAGAAATTTAAAAAAAAATATTTTCTTTTGAATAATAAATGCACATTTGAAACATAACCTTCCCAAACCTTTCCATTGCATAATAAAGAATAAATATGACAAGTAATTATTTGACATTACATATTCCTAATATGACATTTCACATTTACAAATTCCATATAGATGGATACAAGTTTACATACATAGCTTCAATGAGCTTAATTGAAATAGAAATACAAATGGTCCAGAATATCCTTCTACAAATCTTGGTTGCCAACTATATGAAGAGAAGCATCACTCAAGAACTTTTCTACCAACCATAAATTTAATGTGGTCCCTCGTACATCTACCCAACTGGTAAGATGGCCCTACACTTTGATCAAGAGATTGGTTTGGTAAAATCATAATCCTAGCCTTTTTTGAGCATGGTGTTGTGTCCCGCGTATCTAAAGCTACCATATAGTGGCTACTACCTCTATGTATGACAATCCTTTCCTAGTATGTAAACCTACATCATAGTGAAATAAAAGTGTAAACATTGGCTACCTACACTACTTTGGCCAAAGAATTCATCACAGGTAGTACTTCGAGTGAGTCATCTATTTCACCCACATTCCTAGCTCAATTTGGTTTTGATCTGTAGTGTAGGAAAATGCATACCTTTGCATTTTCACACTTTTTTGGGCCTTCCTTTCTCTATTTATCCTTATTTATGTCTTAATTGGTCCTATTTTTCATCCACAAAGCCTAATAAAATTGTATCTTTTTATGGCTAATCTCGAAAAACATCAAAGAATAAATGATAATTTACTTATTTTTGGTTGTGTCCTTGATTTTTGGACTCAAACTAAAATTCCACCTAGGGTGTCTTTGTCCTCCAAAGGTCTTGGGACCTTGATTTTAAAGACACCTTAAAAGGCCCCTTTTTGGAGTCTGTGCCCCGAGTTTCAAGCCTCGGGACTAAGACGCCACCTAGGGAATCTTAGTCCCCCCTTATGTTATTTTTGGGATTTAATTTCAAATCTTGCTAGGATTTAGCCTCCTTTAGTTAATGAATTCATATGTCAGCTTGGTGTGGTGTAATTTTTAGATATTAAGCATGAATAAGTATAAATACAAGGTTATTTCATTCATTTTGATATATAAGACTTTTGTGAGAGCATTCCTAAGGTAAAAATATTATGTAAATGACCTCACATCTGCATAGAGGCTGAAACCAGCTTTTTGTTGGTACAAAATCGAGAAAAATGGATAAGCGAGTCAAAAGATATGCTTCTCAAAGTGAAAACAGAAACATTTGACTTCCGAGGCTGAAAAAGGCATAAAAATAGAAAAACCATAAAATCACACCTATACCATTGCATAGAGCATCAAAACAGCTTTCCGATGATATCTTGTTTGCAAAAAAAGGACACCGTATGCCCGAGTTATGCCCGTTTTTGTGAAAGTTGTCCAAAAATGTCTGATTTGGCCCCCATAAGCCCTTAGGGGCTAAAAAAACAAGGCCCCTAGTCACCTGGGTGGACCAGGGGCCGACGGCAGAGTCCCTGGTCACCCACATGACCGGGGCAAGGGCTTAAGGTCCCAGTGGGGGCTGAAGCTAGGCGTTCGGTCGCCCATAGGACCATCAGCTTGGAGCTCAGGCCTGCAGGAGCTGAGTGCTTGGCTCCTGAGTGCCAATATGACCAAGGGCTCAGTGCAGAAAGCCCTCAGGGGTTAGAGAGGAAGCTGGTGGTGGACCAACGGAAACCACTGGTGGCGGTGCTGTAGTGGTGGCCGCCTGGTGGGGCGATGGTGGCGGGGTCTCCAATGAACTGGGAGTGCAAACCTTCGTCGGATATTCTTGATTTTTTTATTTTTATTTTTTATTTTTTTGAAAATGAGCCTCGTGAAGCATGCCTAGGGGCCATACAGCCCTTGGGAAAAAAAAATTCCTCTCCAGATGACTGTGTCCAAATCAAACAAATTTTATATCAAAATAGGGGTTTTTGGGCTCTACGAATCCAATGGCAAGGTCCGTTTGGGCCCAAAGTGCTCTGAAAATCAGGTGACCCCTAGATCTATCAGAAAAATCACTGAGCTTACAACCCTCACAGATTTGGAAAATAGTGATGAAAATGAATGAAATAAAATTTATTTTTGACTTTTTTGAGTGCTCTGAATCCAACAGAAAACCCTGATCTGATCCAAGACACTCTAGAAATATGCTCAAGGAAAGAAACCCTCGAGGGACCTCGAACGAGCTCTGTAATGTGTTCCTCCAAAAAGGCTGAGAAGGGGCTGCAAATCAAGGCTTTGATACCATAATAGAAACCAATATCTGACTACAAACCAGAAAAATTACCTTCCAAAGAAGAGAAAAATGAAAAAGCAGAGATTTGCAAAAGATGTACAAATTGATATATATTCGAAGTACAAAATATTACAAGAGATAATTTGCTTTATAAAAGTAAAGATGCATAAACCTAATCTTATCTTGAGCAACAAGATAGCTCAACAAGATAAGGATAAATCATATAACTTATGAATTAAATAAAGCCTAAGTAAACTTATGCAAAGTGTAATTAATAATTAATTACACCAACAGGATTCTCATCAATAGATGAGAATGCATGATGGCATTTAATCAAGGGTTCACAATAGCTTCAAACAAACACACTTTTGACCTACACACATAGGTGAAAGGTGACTTGTTCAAAAGGTTAAAGCTTAAAACTTGCATAAGAAGCTAAGTGAAAATATCCCTTTTTCAAATGATGGAGGAATAAGAATATTCTTTTGGAATATTCCCATGGGTGAGAATAAAGATATTTTGCAAATTAAAAAAAAACTTTAATTGTGCAAAAAAGGGGATAAGGAATATTCCATGGGAATATTCTTCTCTTAGAGGAAAATTAGTTTAATTGCTAATTAAACAAAGTTTAATCATGCAATTAGAGAATTCAAGAATTAAAGTGACATTTATTAAATAATTTAATAAATGGAGAGGGGGAGATGAAATGATATTTAATTAAATAAATTAGGGTTATTTAATTAAATAAGATGACTTAGGGAATTAAATTAAATGTTTTGATTTATTTTATTTAATGAGATTAAATGTTAGTGTGAAGGGGGATGAATTAACCTGATTTTATGAATTAGGTTAATGGATGAGGATGATGCAATTAATTAATTAGCTAGGCTAATTCTATTGGAAGGAGACACTACAGATGAGTTTTTGTTTTGTCATTGATGGAAACCTAAGTCAATTTTGAGATCCATAGAATAATATATGCTCATACCGGCAATTACTGTTCAGAACAATGTTTCACTGGAACATGAAATGAAGAATAGAGTATTCTATCTACTTGGCGATCTGTACACCTATCAATCATCATTTTGAGTTGTGGATCAAATGGAAAGGTTTATCATGGTGTTTTTTATGTTATTTGAAAGTCTAAATGCCTCTTATCATATTCACAAAAATTTTGGAGATTCAGGTAGATTATTTTTATGTTCATTAGTTTTTGAAGGCTGACATAATTGTTTATGTTTTGAGCCAACATATGGAGAATATTATATTTTCATGAGACCGACTTGAAGTAACTAAAATCTTTTTGTTGCAGATATATAAGATTGTTTGTGTGGGAAAATTATTGCAAGATTTTGTATATATGAATGTGTGTAAAAGTGTGTGTCCTTCCTAAAAGAGTGATTCATGCACTATTTCACTTGTGGATTATAGATTGTGTGAAGTGAACTTGTGAAAAACAAAGTAGAAGTGTAGAACAAAAGTGCAAAAATTTTCAGAAGGGAAGAAGATTGTATTTGTGCCTCAATCAAACATTAATCCAACATTTTTAGATGCTACTATATTAGTTCATTTATTGGATCTAATCCAATTTCCTATAAGGCATTGCACCTTCATATTTTGAGCAGTGAGCTCTAGGCAGTGAGCCTGAATGCATGTGCATTCCCCTGTTGTAAGTTTTCATTAGAGTATACTCAGATATTATTGTGGATTGGCCATCCACCATGGTTTTTCCCCTAATAGGGTTTCCACATAAAAATCCTTGTGTTATGGTGTTGTGGATGTTTATTTTCTAATCATGCATGTTTCCTTTTAATGTATGCTTTAAGTGGATTAAGAATCAGAGTAATTAATTTAATATTTGTTCAACACTGATTCACCCCCCTCTTAGTGTAGCTTGTTTCCAACAATTGGTATCAGATCTAGTTCCTCTAAAGAAGTTTGATAGCTTAGGAAGATCTTGGAATGGATACAAGCAGTCTTCAACAACAACTTATTGTGGCCTTGGATGATCTTGATCAGTCTAAATATGAGAACCAAGATTTGCAAGAAATCCTTGCTAATGTAGAGAAATTCATTCAGTCAGTGAAAGATAAGATCAATAAATCAAGGGAGAAATGGAAGGAATTATGTGATCAGATCCAGAAAATCAAGAGCATGCAAGATGAGTAATTGAATCTTGCCCTGAAGGAGAAAACAAAAGAATGTGATAAGATGTTTAGAGAGAATGTTTCCCTGAAGCATGAGATGGAATTTGTCATGCTAAGAGTGACCAAAGAGATTGAAGATAGGAAGAAGAATGAAGAAAATATGGCATAGTCTCTAAAAGAAAAATCTAAACAATGCAACTGACTGGATGATGAATTGGAACAATCTAGGAACCATAAAGAAGTGCTTGAGAAACAACTTGATGAACTCAGAGAACAACTTGTTGCTGCAAATGAGTATAAGAAGAAATTCAAAGCCAATTCTACCAAGCTTGATGAACTAATCAAAGGAAAAAGGACTGATGGTGACAATCAAGGTCTTGGCTATGAAGAAGGAGAAAGTTCAAGATCTAGACAAAGAAATTCAAAACAATGGAATCTTGAACAAGGAAGATTCACAAAAATAAATCAGATGAGTGGAGCCAGAAAGAATCCGGTAAGATAGCCAAATGCTCAGAGATCTGATGGATATTGTTTTGTTGGCAATAAATTTGGTCTTATGACTTCCCATTGTAGAAGTAGGATGAATTCAAATAGACCATCATTCTCAAGTGAGTGCTTTAACTGTCATAAGTTTGGTCACAATTTAAGTGCATGCAAAGTTGTGATGAATAACCTTCAGAGAGATGTCAGATGCTATGCATACAACAAATCCCAACATATTGCTAATCAATGTAGGTCAAGACAAAATCAATGGAATGGGTGGTTTGGTCAGAGAAGTGTAGTGTGCTACAACTATAATAAATTTGGTCACACTGCTCATTTTTGTTGGAACACAAGAGGTTCAATAAGAAAAAATATGTAGAAAGATGTTAAAGGAAAAGGGAAAGTTACTGTAGATGAGATTAAGAGACAAATGCAAAAGAAATGGGTAAAGAAAGATCCCTCTGCTGAAACCAATAAACCAGCACCTGAATCTACTACTGGTAATTCATCCAAAAATTAGTCCCAGGCCTCTGACCCAGGGGGAATAGTAAAGGAAAATCCTTCAAACCCCCTCATCGGTAACTGACATCGGATTGTGGATAAGATCAGTAGGTATGTTTATGCTATACAGATGTTTTGTCATCATTTGGAGGATGTATCATGGAGTTTGTTAGGTACATAGAAGGTTTGTCTCTCTCTATGCATGTGGAACATGGTAACTAGATGTGCTAGGGTAAAAGCATTTAATGTGATAAAAAGGTTAGTTGGGTGATCGATAAAAGTAACTTTTACCATTCATTTGATAGTTTGCATCTTGGAGAGAAAGAATTTTGGAAGTGCTCTGAGGAAATATTAGGTGATATTGTTATGTGATTCAAGAGTCAAGCAAATTCAACAGGCAATCTTTGATCTAGAAAAAAAGGTATTTTTCAAAAAATCTTGAAATTCTAAAATCTTATGAATTTGTGGTAGTGGCATCTCCTCTGGTAGTAGAAGCGAAGGATAGGCCCTGTCTAAAATTTAAGTGGCATCCATATAAGTCTAAAGAAACCAAAGTCTTAGGTGCATTTTCATATTTTTTGTATAGAGTATTATACATAGAGTATGTTAGGGCTTATGTGCATGAAAACATTAAGGAATTAGGAAGCTCTTAGTTGTTGAATCTGTACTCCCACCAAATAATCCAAGAAGATTTCATAGTAAAGCTTGAATTCAAAACCCTAGAACAAAAGAAGTTCACATAGTTTGCAAAGTTTTCAACATTTGAAGATAATGAATGGGTCTGATACATTCTAAGTCATGTCCATGATGAATTTATGTGGTTAGATGTGCCTTTCAAAATCATGAAAGATGTTATTGGTGTAGTCACAGGTTTAAATTCTTTTAGAAGACTTCTAGTCTTGAAGTCTGTAAAGAATGACAAAAATTATTGAAGTAACTGGTGCTAAATGGGATAAAAGGGCAATGACAATTGCAGATATTGTTGAAACAGATGTGAAGTTTGCATCAATGGTGATTGGGTATAAAATTTATCACTTAAGTCGAGAAAACTCTATATCTGGTACAACTATCTATGTAGCATATGAAATAGTGAAACAAAATGCAGAATATGATCTTTGTGAATTTCTTAGAAGTCAGCTAATGGAGAATCTAACAAAGATCAAGAAAGAAAAAAATATTACTTTCAAGTACAGAAACCTGCTACCATGTCTATTTTTCTACTTTTTGAAAGAGGTTCTGAGAGTTGGTAAAGTTCATTGGCATATGGATGAACTGATAGCCACTACCTCAATTGACTACAAAATCCGACGAAATTTTTTGACGAAAGATGTATAATTTGATGTATTGTCGAGTACCTGTTATATCTAATGTGTAATTTTCAATTTTTTTAAATTTTATCCCTGACGTTCATCGAAATTTTGATGAACCTGGTTTCATCAAAATTTCAACGAACTGTTTTGTTGAAATTTTGATGAACATGGAAAATTTAAAAAAATCAAATTATGGCCGACATAAGTAAAAGTGATTTCACCTATTTATTGCGATAGTGTTTTGCTATACTTGCAAATTTTCTCTACTTACGACAGTTTGTGGAGAACTAAGGATGATTTTCTTAGGAAAAATTTAAAAAAAATCAAGAAGATATCACCAGGTTGAGGGTAGTCATTGTCATTTTCTAGAATTCATTTGTGAAGTTATATTTGTACTTCCAGGTTTGAAAATCATATTTTAAAGCAACATCTCATCAAATTTCATTTTTTGACTTGTGCATTTTGAGAATTTCATTTCCAGATTTTGTTGTGCAAGTTCAATATTCTAATTTTAGGAGTCTAACGATTGGAAATCATAGTAAAATTAGAATTTAATAAGTTCTAGAATTAGCATTTTAAATTATTTTTTGGGTTCATTAACTTTAGACTATCTTCTCTTTTCTAGGGGTGGTTGCATGCCAAATTTTGTTGGTGCAAAATATTAGAATTATTAGATTTTGTTACCTATCTATGATTAAAATTATTATCTAGGATACTTTTTTAAGATCTAAATATTCAAGGTTGGTAAAGAAAAATCATGTTAGATAATATTAGTGCAGAACAAAATGAACAGACAATTGCTAGAATGTGGGCTAGATTGAAAAGAAAGGGTGATGGGAAATGTTATTTTCCTTTCAATAATTATAAAGGCTTAAAGATGAGAAGACTTTTAATCACAATGACTGAGAAACATTGTAGGTAGCATGGTCACATTGAAGGGGGGCATGATTATTGTCCATTGGTAAGTTGTTCATCATATGTCTTTATATTGATTGAATTTTTAAATGTTTATATCATTTTAACATTTCTATATATATAAAAAATCACTTGATCATGATCATGGTTTATTTGTGTCGATCTTTATTATAAAGGTGGGGCACCCTAGGGACAAGATATGGATTATCATGCCTCGAAGAATGTGGTTTTGTAAGTGGAGGAACATGGAGTGGTGAATATCAAAGATGAAGTTAATGATCCTATGGAAGAAGATGATCATGTGCCAGAAAACATAGTTGAAGATGATGGTACAAATACATTGATCCATGACACAATTAGTGGAACAGTTAATCATGATGATCGAGATGATTTTGATGATGTGCATGATTTACCTGTACTTGAGAAGGCACACAGGCCCCTTTATGAAGGCTCTGAAACAACTCTTCTCTCTATTGTATTATTGTTGGTGAACTTGAAGGTTATGAATGGTCTATCCAACATAGCAATGTCACGGATGTTAAGGTATGTCATATATGTCACCTTTTTTAATCTATTTTAATTGTTGTTAGTTCACCATTAGTAAATAAAGGACAAATATGTACCATTAATATTCTTTATATTAACAAATTATTTTTTGTTGTAGATTGATTGGTGAATTTTTGTTACCACCATCAAATATTTTACCTCGCTCATACCGAGATTTATTTGCCATTATGAAAGATATTGGAATGGAGTATCAAGTAATAGATACATGTCCCAATGATCATATTATATATCATAAAAACATGAATTTACAATAGAATGCCTAGAATGTCATATCAGTAGATATCGAACAGATCAACTAACAAAAAAGGTGCCTTGCAAGGTTCTTTGTTACATTCCTATTATTCCACGTATGTAATGATTATTTAGGTGTGAAAGCTTAGCGCAATTTATGGATTACAATGCATGGAATAGAAGTGGAGATAACATTCTTTGAATGTCTATAGATGGTTTTGTATTTAAAGACATGGAGGAAAAATGGTCACACTTTAAAGAAGAACCTCATAATCTTAGGCTTTCATTGGCAGCGGACGGTGTCAATCCATATGGAGAGCTAAGATCTATTTACTCAGTGTGGCCTATTTTTGTTATCAACAATAATATTCCTCCATGGATATTAATAAGGAGGGAGCACATAATGTTGGCAATGATTGTTCCAGGTATTTGTTTACATCAATTTTCTTTAAAATAGTAGCATCTCATTTGTCTTAATTATTTCATAATGACTTATATTTTTTTCATTTAATAGTCATGTACATTAATTTATATAGATTGTAGTAAAATGGTTATAATAATAATGTAATGTTTATGTTCATTCAACTAGGTAAGTACCAAGTTAAAGATATGAATGTATATATCAAGCCTCTTATCGACGAGTTACTAAAGTTATGGAATGGTGTCACTATGTATGACATCTCTAGACCAATAGGAAAAAGACAATTTCAATTCCATACAATGCTTGTATGGACAATTCATGATGCCCCAGGGCTAACACATTTTTGTGGTATGTTATAACATTCAACTACACTTTAATGATATTTAATTTTATGTAGATATCATGCATGTTTTTTAAATAACTATTCATTATATATAATTATAAAAATTGACATATTTAATCCAATTATATATAATCTTGCAGGTTTTCAAACAAAGGGAAAATTTGCATGTCCAATTTGTGGTCCAAAGATGAAATATTGTCATTCAACAAGTTTAGGAAATCAGGTGTTTGATGAGTATAGGAACTTCCTCCACAGAAATCATAAGTATCAAGCTACTGGAAAACATATTTTCAATGG
The DNA here is from genome assembly GCA_007258455.2 of Sequoia sempervirens. Lineage (NCBI taxonomy): Eukaryota > Viridiplantae > Streptophyta > Pinopsida > Cupressales > Cupressaceae > Sequoia > Sequoia sempervirens. Next base: position 260,542,920 of record VDFB02379711.1, read on the forward strand.
GAAAGAAGAGATTACATCAAAACCATGAAGAAGGAAACCTCACCTATGGAAATTGGAATATAATAGAATTAATTGTCAAGGTTATACATCAAATCAAATTGTTTATCTATCATATATGATATGTTTGGAATTTATATTTTTATATTGTGTTTTGTTTTCTCATGCTGTAATTGACAATGATTGTTGTTAATTTGTTTAACTTATATGCTTCATGAATATCATCAAGGAATTAATGGTTGGCTTCCACAGGGAATGAAAAGTTATCCTAGAAAATTTAGTAGGTTTCCCTACTATGAGCAACTACAAATTGTGTATTTTTTTGATACAATGCATATTGGAAAGAATATAACAAAAACATTATGGAAAATATTGGATGGAAGGCATGATAAAGAAAAAATTGTCAAATTTTGTAGTGACATTCAGGAAGCCAATCATGCAATGAAAAATGTCATTCAATTAAATAGTGATGAAGACCAAATTAATATAAGCACCATTCCTTGGTTAATAACGGAGCAACAAAGCAATTCTATAAAAGAATTCATGCGAAAAATTTGATTTCCCACAGGATTTGTTGGGAACATAAACAATATTATAACAAAGAAAGGTGAATTTGGGTCAGGGATGAAAATGCATGATTGGCATACCTTCATTAAGGTAATTACTCTAGTATATTATATATATATATATATATTTGTATATTGCATGTACTTTTAAGTGTATTATGTTTACTACTTTTGGAAAAATAATGAAAATATCATTTTATAATTGTTGCAGTACATTCTACCTCTATCTCTCCTAGAAAAAATTGAAAACAATGTCAAGCAAGTTATATATGATCTTGGAAAACACATGAGGTAAGTAGTCGATATTTTTTCAATTCGTTTTATAGATTTTATAATTTCAATTTGTTTTACTTGTTATGTAATATATTGTATATTGTTGTTAAATCTCGTTAATATATTTGCACCTTGAATCACTTGTAGATGGTTGTCATATAAATAAATCCATAAAGAAGATATAAATTATTGGAAGAGAAAAAAATTTTGTCTAATGTGTGAAATGCAAAAGTGTCTACCTTCAACATTTTTCAATGCACAAGAACACTACCTCATACACCAAGTTGAGGAGATTGAATTGTGTGGACCTGTACACACAAGGTCAATGTGGATGGTTGAGAGACACATAAATTTTTTGAAGGATTTGGTTAGAAAAAAGCACATTTTGAGGGTTCTATGGTGGAGGGATATATGGTATACCAAACCATGGTGTACATTACTGAATATCTTCCTAAGTTTGCAACAAAGATCCATGTAGATTGCATTTGGGATCCGAACTCCATTAACAAATTCAAAGGGGAGTACCTAATGGGGAAAGGTAGATTGAGGAAAGTGAGAGGTAATTATAATAAATTTTACATTTGGTTTTTATGTATATTGTACTTATTTAATTATTAATCTTCAATATACATCAATTATAAATTAAGGTCATATACCATGGTAATTAACTAATTGATGTAGACCTAGGAGGCTCAACTCAACCAACCTATCAGCCTGCCTTTAAGAGGCTTCCAAAAAGTTTAGAATGACCCCTTTAAACAATCCAAACAACTCTCAAAGCCTGACAAACAATAGAAGTCAAATTTCACACTTTGACTCCTTGAATCCTTGTAGAAGTGCAAACCTAGTTTTTCCCAATAACTCAAAACTTTCCCAAAACACCAGACAAAAAATTAATGGTTTTATACACCCATTTTTGTGTTATTAAATATACTTCAAGGGAAAGTACAAGTGCTTTGGACCAAATTGCCAAAATCACCCTTTCTAGGTTGTGCTGATAAGGCTAATTAGGCCTATTTTACAAAGCAACTAGTCTTTAAACTTGTCATATTCCCATGAAATCTTGAGGCAGAAATTTTTATTCATCAAAACCTCCAAATCCACAAAAATATTCCACTTGTATGACCAGATTCTTGCCAAACCCAAAAACCCTTGTTTTAGGCCAAAATCATGAAGGTTTATTCAATCTCGTACTTCCACGACATATTAGACCTCAAAACCAACTTAGAAACAATTTATTAGGTCTTTACATGGGTAAAAATTCATAAAATTAGATCTCCCATACATATTTTGTTGAAACATAGGCTTGAACCTCTCATTTCACATGTTTTTCCTCACAAAACTCTTGAGGACAGCAGCTATACGTTCTTTATTTCTCATCCTATGAGGGTTTACAATGATCACTTTATGATTTTTAAAGTCCTTTACACCTCAACTACTGAACAACCACCTCTACAATTGACTTTTTAATCTTTTATGATTACATGAAACATAAAACACACTAATTTCAAAGTTGTTAACATCACTATTGAAATGTTTTAATTTTTTGAATTTGTTAACATCATTTGTGAATTTAAAATTTATTTTTTATATAGTTGGTCAAGAGTGGGATGCACTATATTTGTACAATTCAAAAAATCTTGATTGGATGACAGTATGGATTGAACGATGTCAACAATCTGGCCGCGCATTAACATGGGAAGGTGTGGCTTCATTGGTTAAAGAAGCTCATCGTAATGGAGATTCCAATGTTACACAAAGGAAAATTGATTTGGCATATGGTTTAAGAGATAAATAGGTACATATAAATATATTAATCCCCCATATTATTTAATTATATTCAATTATATTGATGTATATATATGTTGAGATTGTTTTCTTTGCATACATTCGGACAAGAATAAATATGTTTATCAACTGATGATATTGCAATATTTTTTTCATGTTTGACATATTGCAGGTGAAACACCACAAGGCTATGTGGTGTAATGGTTGTAAATTTCAAATCAAAAAGTTGGATGACATAAATAAAACTTGTGATTGTGGGATAATTGTAGTGTTTCAAGTGACTAATGTTTCATCTAGAAGCGACATACATCCAAAAGTCTTAGAAAATTGATACTATGAGATTTTGGATGATATACTTGAGTGTGACTTTAAGTCTTTCAAATTAGTTTTGTTCATTGTCCTATGGTACAAGCTACGATTGAATGAAAATGATCTCAAGAGAATTGTTATTGAAGATGATAATGGATTTACCATGGTTAATACAAGGTCGATCGAGCGAGCTAGAAATGAGCCCTATGTTCTTCCAAGCCAATGTGAGCAGCTATTTCACTCAGAGGTTCCAAGTAAACCGAGTTGGTTATTTTTTCTTAGACATGATCCAAGAGGAAGGCCAATAAATTATAATGTGGTGGAAGAAGAAGATATCGAAGAACTAGAAGATGATGTTAATGATCAGGATAAACAATTAATTGATGATGTGCTTGACAAAGATGTCGAAGAGGAGGAACTAGATCATGATGATTTAGGAGTTAATGTTCATGAAGATGATATCTGTGTGGATGATGACGTTATTGAAACTGATATCAATGATGAGGATGATGATATGACCAATCCTTACAATGTTGAATCTGGATTAGATGATACGCTAGACAAAGAGTTTGATGAAGAAGAAGATCAATGACATTGAAATATATGAGTTATGTGATTATATTATCTATTTGATATTCATTTCTTAATAGAATTATATTTGACTTATGTAGTTACATAATTAATTCATGATGTTTTTAATTTTTATGCCATTACATAATTAATTCATGATGTACTTTTTAATGTTTAATTTTAATTCATGATGTTACAACTATTGTAGTTCTCCTAGAAATTTCCATATGATCATCATCAATAGTGTTTTGGTAAATTTCATGAAAGATGACACATTGATTGTAGTAGTGAAATAATTGCAAAGTCGTTTTGATTTTTTAGACCAATCACCCTTTGCAATGTCATTTTTAGGATCATCTCCAATTTGATTGGCTTATCTTGGAGGAACATTGTGGCTTTGTGTAATGTGAGAAAATTTTGGATGGGGTACTTGCTATTGCTAAGGTGGATCACTCCTTTCTACAAAGGCCATACACTTATGATTGGGACAAGTGTTCTTTTCTTTAGAAAATTCCTATTGCCTTTTTGATAGGTTATGATTTGATTAGATGTGTTATGAAGCACTTATTTCAAGTAATTTATGTCTATTTTAATTTGTAATTTATTAAATCCAAACACATCCAAAATTATGTCCCTTGCTTTAATTGATTATTATGTTATTTAATTATTAACTCAAATGACACCTCCAATTTAACTATATATATCTAATTGAATATATCTAAAGTGTTGAACATTTTTAGATCAAATTTAGTAATTAACTGAAACAACTTTTCCAATTTAACTAACATCTTTTAAGATATTAAACAAATATGATTTATGAAAGAAGTATATTGGCATGAAATTAAATATGATTTGTATTCCAATGTAAAAACTACAAAGAATGGAAACAATTCTTTCAACACAAACTATTATGTAGTAGTCAATTAAAATGAAAAATCTTACTCTATATTAGTTAGGATACACAACTAAGAAAATTATCTAAATAGTCTAATAATTTCAAAAACACATACAATATTAGGTTGATAATCAAACATCTTTCATTTCTACAGTGACTTATTTATCCTAGAGAAACTAAGTATAAGTATAAAAAGAAAACGAAAAAACCCACAACTACCCCTATTTTGAAGGAGTTTAGTTTTCTCCCATTCCTGATCTCCCTAATATTTTCTAGTTATTTTAAAGAGACGAAGGGTCATAACACAACTTTATTCAACCCACTAAATATCTTGGTTAATGAAACTTTACAAAATCAACAAAACAATTGCTACATTTGGCATTTCATGTGGAATGAAGAGTGGTGACAATAATCAACTTATAGTTTAATAAAACACTATTTTTAGAAGGCTTGACATTAGAGAGATAGAGAAGAGGAGGAGAGAGGGAGAGATAGGTTGAAGATGAGGAGAGAGAAGAGATGAAGATAGATAGGACATAGAAAAGGGAGAGAAAGAAGAGAGGGAGACTTGGGAAAGCGATATATAGAAAGGGAGAGAGAGAAGAAGATAGGGGAGAGAGGGAGATATAGCTCAATATATATAGAGGGAGAGGGAGAGACATAGAAAGGGGTTGATATAGAGAGCTAGAGGGGGATGGTGAGAGAGAAATATGGAGATATATGGGAAGAGAAAGGAAGAGAGGTGGAGATAGAGAGTCAATGGATAGGGGGATAGGGAGGGAGAGATGGTGAGAGATAGACAAGGGACCAGGAGATATCTGAGAGGGCGAGGGAGAGAAAGGGATATTGATAGGTACAGGAGGAGAGATAGAGAAGAGGGGGAGAGAGGGAGAGATAGGTTGAAGAGGAAAAGAGAGAAGAGATGGAGATAGATAGGTAGAAAAGGGAGAGAAAGAAGAGGGGGAGAGGGAGAGAAATATGTAGAAAGGGAGAGAGAGAGAGATAGGGGAGAGAGGGAGAGATAGCTCAATATATATAGAGGTAGAGGGAGAGACATAGAAAGGGGGTGATATAGAGAGATAGAGGGGGATGGTGAGAGAGAGAGATAGATATATATGGGAAGAGAAAGAGAGATGGAGATATATGGGAAGAGAAAGAGAGATGGAGATATATGGGAAGAGAAAGGAAGAGAGGTGGAGATAGAGAGTCGATGGATAGGGGGGATAGGGAGGGAGAGATGGTGAGAGATAGAGAGGGGGGCGGGAGATAGCTAAGAGGGGGAGGGAGAGAAAGGGATATTGATAGGTAGAGGAGGAGAGATAGACAAGAATGGGAGAGAGGGAGAGATAGGTTGAAGAGGAAGAGAGAGAAGATATGGAGATAGATAGGTATAAATGGGAGAGAAATAAGAGGGGGAGAGGGAGAGCAATATGTACAAAGGGAGAGAGAGAAGAAGATAGGGGAGAGAGGGAGAGATAGCTCAATATATAGAGAGGCTAGAGAGGGAGAGACATAGAAAGGGGGTGATATAGATAGATAGAGGAGGATAGTGAGAGAGAGAGATAGAGATATATGGGAAGAGAAAGAGAGATGGAGATATAAGAGAGGGAAGAGAGGTGGAGATAGAGAGTCGATGGATAGGGGATAGGGAGGGAGAGATGGTGAGAGATAGAGAGGGGGAGATAGCTTAGAGGGGGAGGGAGAAAAAGGGATGTTGATAGGTAGAGGAGAGATAGAGAAGAGGGGGAGAGAGAGAGAGAGATAGGTTGAAGAGGAAGAGGAAGAAAGAGAAAGGAGCGAGAGGGAGCTTGATAGCTCAATAGATAGAGGGGGGAAGAGGGAGTGATATAGATAGTGGGAGATATAGAGAGATAATTATATTAATTATATTAATATTATAATATTTTAATATTATTTTAATATTATATATTAATATTATATTAATATTATATTAATATTATAATATTAATATATATTATAATAATTATAAATGGCACCACAATTTTCATTTTAATTGACATAATCTAAAAACCTAGCTCGTCAAATTGGAGAAGTGAGTCGCACGCCAGCAGAGGAAATGTTGCAGGAAGCCACAGATCAAGCTTGCTTGGCTGCAAAAATTGGAATTTTTGTGATTTGTTTTGTCGTGAAGGCCTCTGCATCTCATCTATCACCAAAATGGTCCATATATTTCATCAAAAATTTACGAATTAGAGTGCTATAGGGTTTTTTATTTGATTTGGTTTGTGAATATTACTCTATGATTGTATTTTGTATATTTGTCTTCAATACCGGTGGGAAAAACCATAACTCAGTGCTTTCAATCACTTTGCAACTCCATTATTTGTGACTTTGTTGTTTGCAAGTGAGAATCATAGTTCACTGCCTTGTTTATGCTATGACATTTGGGCCCCAAACTAGACATCATCCTTTTTCACAATCACACAAGCTACCCTATTGCAAGGAGAACACATAGAATCACTAATAATGGGAGCCCATACTAGCCCAGCTAGAATAGTTGCACCACCTTTCCCCAAATATGATTAGTGAAAAAAGTTAAACTCTCTCCAAACAAATTTAAGAGTACATTCTAGCTCAAATCTCATAGCTTTAGTTCCTTGAAAGAGAAAGAAATCCATTTTAAGCCTATTATTGTAAGAGGATCTTAAAATGCATTCTTTCCAAAAGATTCCAAACTCTAACATTCCAATTGGTGCATCTTATTTTCATTTATAGTACAACCTATCAAAATATTTGGGTTATTTTTCCTCTCCATTTTTTCCACTCTTGTGATTATTAACACATGAGTTGGTTTGCTTTCTCCTTTTTCATCCATCCACATCAACACTTGGCCTAGGGACAAAATCCCCTGAGATGGTAGCTTCATCTTGGAATAGATAATTAATAAAATTGAATCTTTACTCTTATATTTACTCATGAAAATTGTATGGGAAAGGTCTTTGGAAATCATAGACTCAATGTTTTGTGGAGCTTGGGGAGAAATGGGAGGTGTAGCCAAACTAAAAAACAACTTAAGGGTATGTGCAGGATCATGATGGGCCAAAAAGTGGCAATATGATGGGTATGTGGTTAACGACTTTTTTTTAACCCAAAATTGATGAAACGAAAAGGCTTTTTAAAGGAGATTCTTAGCTTTCAACCAATATAAATTATGCTTTACGTTGAATTTAATAAGTAATTATTATTCATTATCTATTCAAATTATGACTAAAGTCTTGGTTGATAGACTAATTGAAAAAAATCTATAGCTTTCAAACGGTATCACATTTTTGGAATCCAAAACATGTGCCACATTCTATGCTTCACATTATATAAGATTAAAAAAATAAAAATTGAATTTCATGAATTTTTGACCAAGTTAAGGTGGTCAAAAATACAATTTTTTATATTTTTTAAAAGTTGTAATAAAAAATTCATAAATAATAATTTACTTGGAAAAAAATTACAAAAAAATATGCATCACATTGGGATATGAGTCCTCTACTTATATCTTAAATATTATAAGAAAAATATTATCAATTTATTGTGGTTAGGGTGGACAGACACCTACTTCTTATTTTTCCCGAAATTTAAGTACTACTACATTGAAATTTCAAATTTTCACCAAATAGATTTTTTTTTTTTTTTTAAACCTAGTAGTTTAAAAACTACATTCAATTTTCTATAAATTCTATTCTTACATATTTTTTAAATACTATAGATAACTTATTCAATTTTTTACATCAAGTTGCCTAACTCTGATTTTTCTAATTATTTTACCACTTAAGGGCCTGTTTTTTCCATGATGATCCTGCACATACCCTTAAACTCTTTCAATCTTTCTAAGGAAAGCTTTTGGGAATTTTTTTTTATCTAGAATTATCCTTGAAAAAAAATAAGAAAAGCAAGCTCATTGTTGACAAAAGGCATATATTCAAGGATACCAACATATGCCTCACTAGAATGAGAGTCCTCCAATTTTTCAAGAATCTCATCTAAACTATCAAATTCATTCTCATAAATTTTTCTAGTCTATTTTATTATTTCCTACACATTAATCAAGGATGAAATTCTATTAGCCACAAGTCTATTAATATTTTAAATAATTTTTGGGACATGCCTTCTTTGATGACCATCCATTTTACATAAAAAACAAGCATTCAAACCTCTCAAAACTTCAATATAATGTTTAGTTTCATTATCACTCAATTGAAAGAAAAAAATATGTAGAATACACTCATTAGATTTGAGAGATATAAAAACCCTAGAGTTAAGATGGGGAAGTGTAGACCTTGTTTCTTCCACTTGCAACACATTACCCAAAGATTTGAGGACTTGAGGGATAAAAGTACGCATCTAAGTAGAGATATTTTAAAATTCTAACCACCTTAACATATAATTGGCTAAAGCATTACATAGGGTAGAATCAAGGGTTCAAAGATGGACCTAAAAAAAAAAATCCCATATTCTAAAAATCTTTCTTTTAAAACTCCTGATTGCATACCATGATTTTTGAAGAAGAAAGTGAATAAATCTTTACGTATCATTCTATAGAAAGAAACATAGACAAGGCAGTGAACATCAGATTTCCATTTGAACCCTAATGAGGATTTAAACAAATGCTCTAAAAAAAAAAAATTCTACTTGATCCTATTGTAGAAGACTACTCTTTAATCTTCAAATCTGCCACCTAATGCATTTGTCACTATTCTTGCTTTTCAACCTTGGATCTTAAAGGAAATTTGAACCACCTTCATAGCTTCCTATACATGCCTTTTCATTCATAGTCTTCATCCTTGTCAAAACTTCCAAAGCTATTCATTTATCAAGGTTTACACTTCCAAAGATATGATATAAGGGATGAGGATGGGATTGCGTCTCAAATAATTTTGGTGAATAGTTACCTCTCAGTTTTTAGCTTTCAATAAAAAATATATCAACATAGACTCGTGTTCCCATATTCAATAATAAAGCAAGCTTTGGAATGATATAAAATCCTCTATTAAAAAAAGGATGACAACATCTAATCAATATCAATTTCCAGAGGAACTGGTGAGTAGGGGAAGCTTCTTTAGATGATCAACTAGATGATCAAACCACCAACTTAGCACAACTCTCTCAAATAATCTTTAAGTGGACCTTTCCAATCCACTATTCCTTTAAGGAAAAGACCCCCCCAACTAGTGTTGTTGTACTCAAACAATCAAGAGGGCTTGTATCCACTTGGATCATGTCAAATAGGACTAAACCAAACTATGATACTCAAGTTTACACTTAGTAAACTCCATTTTCTCATTGCTCTAACCACTATACATCTTTACCACCAACTTAGAACAACTCTCTCAAATACTCTTTAAGTGGACCTTTTCAAGGAAAAGACCCCCCCAACTAGGGTCCTTGTAATCAAACAATCAAGAGGGCTTATATCCACTTGGATCATGTCAAATAGGACAAAACCAAACCATGACACTCAAGTTTGCACTTAGGAAACTACATTTTCTAACCACTAGGCCTCTTTACCACTAAAAGGCTTGTAGCCCTACCCGGTAGGACAATCAAAATAAAATCCACATATAAGCTTCTATCAGGCCCAAACTACTAAAATTAGACAAGTAATATATGCCCCTACAAAGTCTCAAAACCTTCTTTCTTGACAATGGACAGTAAAAGAGAAATGGACCAAAACAACGTTGCTCCAAGAGGCCTAATTGGCAGGCTACAATATGACAGTTGACTATCTAGGCTCTCCCCTTCACCCCAAATCCTTGAAACAGGTTCTTATAGGCTAGTTACACCCATCTCTATCACTCCTAAGTTCCTTCACTGTTAAAATCACCCTAAACAAGCAAAACTCAACCTTTTGCTTCACAATCTAGGCCCGTCACATGAGGATGCCAAGCCTAGAACATTGTAAAAATTCCTCCACATAGCATGCCATTCTCTAAAACCCTAAAAATATGAAAATATACACAAATATCTTCCATCCCACCAAGAATTAGAATTATTACAACATGGAGATGGAAGAAAGAGCCATTCTTCAATCAAAACCCTAGTTTTGAGGGTTTTCAGACTAGTTCCTGCTAAAATGGTGATATCTTCTATTATACTCAATGAAAACTTGTAAAATCACCTCCAAAAGTAAGCCAGGTCTTCCCTCTATCCAACCATTATAGGAATTTACTCGTACAATATGTAAAAGGGCCGTACCACACAATAGAACAAGAAATTTACACACACATTTTCCATAAAACAACAAGATTTTGCATTAGAATTGCAAAATGATTCATCAACCCACATGCCTCGACCAAGAGAGGCTTATTTCTATCTTCAACCAACCTTCCTGATATCCCACAACTGAAATTTGAATTGGTTGTATGTTGGGAACTAACAAAACATCATTTAGACACCTAATTGCCTAGTTAAGGCAAGTTAATACAACTTCCACAAGGCCGAATACAAAGAGCCTTCAAGAGGTGTCAAAACGCATCAAACCCCTCTCAAAACACCAAGGAAACTCCCCTCAAGCACCTAGTTTCATCATGGAATTTTGATTCTTTAATTTTCCAATGTGCACTAAGATTACAAAGTGAGGATGGAGACCTTGTGATTACATTGAAACGTATCACCAAGACTCAAAACCTACTACAAGCCTTTGAAGAATAAAATTTTTTGTTGTTTCAAATGACTATGAGCACTAACTTTCACTATTTGAAGATGTTGAAACCTTGTCATAGAGAACTAGAAAATTGATACAACCACTCATCCTACCTTAAAACATACCAAAAGTCTCCAAGCAATTAGACATAGGAAGATTTAAGATGACTTAAACAATTTTTATTGCCAAAGCATAAACTTATGATGACTTAACCAGTCCTAGTACACACTCCCTCCCCATTAACCACTTAGACATACGGAGTTTATCAGTGGACAACTGAACCACCTCACACGTGCACCTGAATTATGTCTATTAGTGTTCTAATTCATTTTTTTCAAGATAACTTAAACCAAAATATTATGTATGGTGAAACCATTCTTCTGCACAATACATTTGAGGCCTTGGTTGTGTAACTGGTGGGCCATATTCACATTTAACACTTGTTACAAAGTTTAAGGTCATTAATTGCAAGGGACAGTCTCCTTCATACATTGATTTGATTTGTGATGGACACATTTGGACGGTAGTAACAATAAATTGCAATCTATCAAGACTTGATTACCTTATAACCAGTCAAATTCTAGTGATGAAATGATAGATTAATCATAATGTCATAGATTAATCACAATGTCACCTTGGAATAACATCACCATAAAATAACTTCATCCAACATCCTTATGAGTGCAGGTACCACCAAATAGGTATTTGTCAAATCTATCTTCCTCGAGCGAGGGAAATTCGGGAAGAGAAGAGGAAAGTGAGACATGTAGTAGGTCTAAAAGAGGGAAATCAACTAGAGGTCAAAAGATTAGAATAAAATTTTGTAAGCGCATGGAATTTTTTCTTGCTGAAGGGGGGTCATGTTCTTATGATGATGGGAGCATAGGCGACATTGAGGTGCCCTTAAGGTACAAACATCTATGGAAACAATGGGTACCTAAGGAACTTCCTCCAATAAACACTGATTTTTGTGTCAACAAGAGGATATATTGCTTAGCACCATCGTCATTACATGGTTTGGGCCTATTTTTCATGGATGGCATAAAGGTCTATTATGACAAAGTTACTGAATTGATGGAGTATGTCAGACATTGTTACAATTACAAAGATTGGATGCAACTAGTTTAATATACACGAAGTATGTGTAGGTATGCATTGTCAGCAAATTATATACAACTAAAAGATAAGGATCAAAATAAAGGAGTGGATATGTACATTTATAGAAGGCCAAAAGCATCAGGCAATATTGTAGGGTTTATAAATAGTACATGACCTGGGTCAACAAATGAGTAACCCAATTGCATATTTGAGGCGCGTGAGGGAAACCGTGTATTCGTATGTGTGATTAAATCAATAACTATAGGTGAAGAGTTGCTAATTGATTACAATTTGAATAGCTTAGATACAAACACATTTACTATGGGGGTGGTACATAGTATATACCATTTTACCCAACCTCTAATTAATGACTCCAATATACCATTTTATTATTATGTTTTTTTTCGTAAGTCTATCGGTTTCATTTTAGTAATGTTTTTTTATATTTATTTTTTGTCATAGTAGGACATTGATCGTATGAGGAAGGATTTGTTGTAGACCACAGATCGTGATGCATCTTCAGGTGCTTCTACCTAACAGGTTTACCTCATTGTAATTGTCCAAATTAGATACAAGCAAAATGTTTTATTATTATTTTTCTTTCATAAGTTTATTGGGTTAATTTCAATAATGTTTTAAATATTCTTGTTGCAGATAGCTGATCAAAGAAAGGCACCAGTAGTAGAGGAGAGCATCCATAGGGTCGAGGTGCAATCACTATTATTGGATGATGACATTGCATATTCAACAAACCCTATCGATATGATAAGGAAGACACAAAAAAATACAATGAAGAAATCCTTCAATTCTTATTCATAGTGCCTCAAACAAATGAGATAAGAGAGAGGGTTAAAATATTGATTGAGAGAGTACCAAACTTGCAACTAAGTTGTCATGAGGTCTTTAATTATAACATATGTTCATTCATGGTTTTATAATTTGCAATCTTTTATGTCATGAAATAAATGTGTTGTTTTTACAAGATTTTTTGCGTCCTCATCATGTTACTGCCCATGATCAGGGTACTGAGGTGTTGCTCATGGAGTAGGGGTTGGTACAAGTTTCCATCTTGATCTTCCTGCACATACATCACATGATCATATGATCCCATCATCCATGCCTATATTGTCGACTAAAATGTCGACAACACAGCATGCACGCATCAGGTAGTACTAGTGATGCAGAGGCCACTAGTGTTGGTGATGTTTTAGCAAAATTTCTTGGATCTTCCCATATTACTAGTATGGGAACATTGCCAGTCACATTTGTGGTGACCAAGGATTTCATTCCCATAAAGATAGAGAAGGTCCCAGGTAATTTAAAATGTTTTAATTATTATTATATATAATCCAATTGAAATTTACTTATTGATCACTCTTTTTAGACTAATGATCCCATGATCACTTTGTAGGAAATGATGTTTTTTATAAACATCTAGGTGATATAACATTGGAGCTCTTTGAGCCCACCATACATACACGGTAGAATTCCCAAAATCAAGATTTAAAGGATGAGCTCATTAACCATTTAGTTGTGCTATTTGGTGATAAAACATTCAACTGAACGAAGGTCCTTAAGAAAGATGGTACATATCTAAAGTATGTAAGGGACCAATATAGGTCACATTTAGAGAAGAACAAAAATTACAAGTGTCCCCCCATGATTCTGGAGAGGGAGTGGAAGGACCTGGTGTCGGATGGAAAGGAAAAGGCTCAAAATAAAAAGGAAAGACACCACCAGGCCAAGGAAGGTATGTGATACTATTAACAATGTAATTATATACTAATTACTCTTTCTTTTTACATAATCTAACATATTTAAAAAATTTCATAGGCTGCCTGACACATCAAAGGAAACAAAGGAAAGACTAGAAAAACATGGGCAACACAAACTTGGCTTTAGTGGTTATATGAAATTATCCACAAGAATTGTAAGTATCAATAAATGAAATATTGCATCCAAATAATAAATTGCAAACAATTTGGTTTTATCACACCATAGAAGAAAAATTCATGATCTTATGCAAAAATGCAAGGCTCTGAATTCAACAGAGGGCCCACATAAGAGGAAATGAAGATTGCCTTCTAGTATGGCTATAAAGTCATGGTTGAATGCCTAAGAGTCTTGACTGGGCAAACACAATCTTCCATTGCATCCAACACATAGGTAAATAAACTAAATAAAGTTTATTTAAAATTGAATACTTGTACAATCTATTCAATATTAATTTCCACCATAAAGTAATTATGTTCCTATTTTTTTTAAATAGACAGACAATGATAATACTACACCTACCATTGGAATGTAGCCTAGTGAGGGTGGAGCAAAACCTACAAATGAAGGTCATGGTGTGCATCGTGGTACTAGATGTATTCATGTGCTATACAAAACGGAGTATGGATTAATACAATTAAACATCTTTGATTGCAATTGGTGTATTCATTAATGTAACCTTTCGTCTTTCAACTTTAGAGCATGTAGAGCATGATCAACATGTTAAGCATGATCAGGCTAGAGAAGATCAGGAACATGATGTGGCCCCATTAGGTAAAGAGGACCACTCTAATGTTCTTTTAAACATATTTAACTGCAATTGGTGTATTCATTAATGTAACCTTTTACGTTTCAACTCCAGATCAGAATTTAGAGGGTGTTCAACATGTTGAGTATGAGGCTATATGACAAGATTAGGAACATGAAGTGGCCCCATCAGGTAAAGATCATGACTCTAATGTTCTTTTAATTAATAAAATACTTGTAACAATAATAACAAAACATATCAATTTAACCTTTCTTTGTTATTGCAGTAGACCCCCCTTGAAGTTGCCTCCACATCATGATCAGTACACGACTAGGTGATGGAGCCTAAAATTTACGTCCTGGGTTTCCTTTTATTTTATTTTTTCTTGATTATTGGAAGGCACCTAGGGCTGGAATTTTTCTTTGCTTTCATGAACCTTTGGTTTTCTGTCTTTGGGTTGGATCTTTGATGTCGTTACTTTTTGGAAGAGGTTTTAAAACAACTTATGTCCCATTGAATCGATTAGGCCTAGCCCCTTTTAATAAAACTGTTAAATATTTCACTGGCCTCCTTTTATTTACTAAGGTTTGAGTCGGTCCATGCCCTGTTCTTTTAAAGACAACATTGAGTCATCGACTGTCATTGCCCTAGGCGGTGTCCCCTTCCCCTTATTTTCTTCTAAGTAACTTTATAATTTTGCAGGGGTTATTTGATAGCCGTTGATTTCCCTATGGTTGATCTTGACCGCTCCCAGCGATCCTGTGATGACATCACTGCTAGCTCCTTGGTAATCGCGATATAGCAGGTGGGCACCACATGTCCCAGGCTGCCAATGCTGAAAAAGTAAATAAAGCTTTTAATATGTGTATTGGACTTTAGTGCATTATTGAGTGGGTTACTAAATCACATGTGTGATGCATGTGCTCATCATCAACGGAAATGTTTTAATCTTGATGAAAAAGCTTCTCAGCAGATAGGTATTGATACTATTCCTTGTTATGTATGATCGTGATCACCGATGAAAAAAATCAATGGTTGCCCGCCATCACGTGATCCTAACCTGAAGGAAGTTTAATGTTCACGATATCGTGGGTGGGTACCACGTGTACTCTTTGATGCTATGTATTATGGTGGGCCCTTGAAGATGATATGGAGGTGTTGTCAGCTTTTTAAGGAGGGTTGTTCGATGATTTGACAAAAACAAGAGATCGACGGCAAAGATTTAAATTTGCATCAAATACAATTGAAGTCATTGGTGCAGTACGCAAATAAGCTTTAATGGCGGACGAGATGTCTATGGGCCATTTTTCATAAATTCTAAGTGTTTAATTGTAGACTGCTTTCAACACTAAAGCATTCAAGTGTTTTCAAAGTGGTCCAGAGCCAAGGATAGAGTTTTCAAAGCAATTGCAGCAAGGGTTAGATCTTCTGCAGGGCACGAAATTCTGTGAGTTATTTTCTTTATCACTATTATGTTCGAATGTGATTCTTGTGGAAGGTTATGTTGTGTTGATTAGGGTTTTTCTGGATTAAGATTCTAGGGTTATTGTTTCTTTTGAATTGTGGGAAATTGCAAAATTCTACTGTAATTTTGTTTTGGGTAGCCCTAGTTTGTTCACTATTTGGCCTTAGGAGAAGCACTATTCATTGAAATGGCACCAAAAAAACAACATTTTGGCCATATTGATTACTTGCAAAGGAATCTATATGATGATTTCCTTGACCAATTCCCTTTGTCAACAAATGACAAGAAGAGGGGTTTAGTTTTAATGAGAGGGACTGCCTTAGGTGAAGGATTGAGGTATAAAACCTATAACATTGCAGATGCAAGGGTGCCAATGATGAGTTTGGAATTGTTTAGAAGATGGTATGGGCAATGAAATGCATCTCATCCTTTTTCAAATGGTCAAAGATATGATATGGGAAAGCTTGTGGTCTCAAATGTGTTTCCTAATGTTGACCTACTTAGGGCAGTGGCCGCAAGATATGATCCTATCACAAGGATTATAAGTGATAATGATGGTGAGGTTTTACTGAATATAAATGTAGATGTGATTCGACGGGTTTTTGATTTGAGTGAATATAGTTCATTCTTGGTCCAGATAGACCTTGAGGAAATGAAGAAAGAGTATGCCAAAACACAACCTCTTTTCAGATCAAAATTGCTTCCTCCTCATCTAGCCACGGTGAGCAGTTCAACGATTCACATTAGCTCGACTGATCAGAAGCCTTTCAGGTTGAGTTGTTTTGTTGATCATTTCTTTGCAACTTTCTATTAACTTTTCCAAATTTTAGGTTTCATCCCTAGAACCGTGATGCCCATTGCCTATATGTTTATGGGGGCTCAAATTTAGCATCCTAACTTTTATGTGGTGTATGACTATGCTTCTTTCCTTGCTGAAAGGATACATGAGGGTTTGTTGAACTTATATGTGGGGGACACTAGTACTCCTTTCTTTTAGTACTCCTTATTAATGCATATGTTCTTGTATGAGAATGACTTCTTCTCAGAGAAAATGGAGTTGATACAGGAGGTGAATGGAGAAAGATTACCGGTGTAGGCTTGGAGTGCAGATTTTTCTTGCAACAAGGGAGGTGTTAGTTTTGTATAGTTTGATAACTATTTTTCTTCTAGGCTCAGGGCTAGCCTGATGGTGAATGTACGAAGGATTCCTAAGGATTTTCACTATTTCCTCTGACCCAAAGTAAGAGAGCCTGATTTGAAGGTATGTCATAATTGGGGTGACATCATTCCATACCCTTTAAGCACTATCTTAAGGGTTTATGGTTTCCAAGGAGCTCCTCATATTCTCCCGTACAATGTACCATCAAGGATGGGATTTGCATAAGTCTTATGGCAACTGGGTTGCATTCATGAAGACAATTTGACAAGAAGAGGAAAAGGGACTTTATTCCCTAATTATATTGTTGTTTCAGATTTTGTATTTTCCAAGGGAGGATGGGTTCACTTTGATAGATATTTTGATTATTACCATTTGAAAAGTGGATTTGTGAGGCAGCATGACCCTGAGGGATTCTTTGCCCTATTTAGACAAAGAATTAAGGGTGGCAAGTTTTCCCAAAGTGAAGGAGGTTAATTTTTAAAATCCTCGTTAGTTGGTCCAGGTCCTCCGAGTTGCAATTGATTGGAATTGGCAATTCCATATGTAGATTAGGAGACAAACCTAGTTTACAAGAAAAAACACCAACAAAATGGCAACTCTATTGGGGACATTAGCTTGAATGTTTCTTGTCAGTAGGTTGGGTATCCATTTTGCATAGAGTCTACCATAGTATTTCTGTGATTTGAAGGTTTAGCATTTGGCATTGTGTTTCTTTATCCAATTAGGTGTGTTCATTCACAAGTTGCATATACCTCGTGTAATGTGTTTTGTGTATTGACAGTACAATAAGTTCTGAAGATCTTTTAAGGTATTACCATGTGTTTTGAATAGTGGATATTCCCAAGATAATTGGGTGGTGACTCTGATAGTCTCTACACCAGTGTGCACTTTATTTGAAGTTTTATACAAGGTGAAAGATCTTTGAACACACATAGAGGAATGAAAAGTACTAGGTCATTCATGAAGAACCACCCGGAATCCAAGTTGGAAGGTGAACTTCCTAAAACAAAGAAGAGAGACTGGATAAAAAAGAAGCTAGAAACCAGCAATGCCGCTCCTGCATCCCAGAATCCTGTACATCAAAGGTACAAGTAAGCCTCTACATCCTATCCTAGAAACTTTTGAACGTGTATCTAGACATTTTGAATCAGATAGCTGTGGATTTTTTGATGCATTGTTTAATACACCTGTTTAAGAGGATGTAACATGTCATAATAAAGAGCCTGTTAATGTCCAATATATTAAGAGAAGAAGTAGGAGTAGAAGTTGAGGCCATTACACAGAATGCACCAGTGATTTGCCTCCTCCTCCTGCTAATGATGATGGAACCACTTTATTATCTAGACAAGAGGGAGCAGATCTGATAGATTTAAGTGATACATCAAGTTTTGATATAACTTTTCCTAACCCTAAAGATGTTTTTGGGGATATTAGTTCTTTAAGATGAGAAATCCAAAAATAGGCTGAGCTTAGGATAAAGAAGGACAAAGAGAAGGAAGCAGAATTGATGAATGTTGTTATTGAAAGGGATAGGTTAATTAGACAGTTGGAAACTATGAAACTCCTGAACCAAAGTAGACCGGACCTAGAAGAGAATGGTCCTATTGTACAACAAATTGTTGATAAGGAAGTGAAGCCAGTGTCCAAAGTGGGTCCAGAAGGTCAAGCTAGGGTCCAACCAAAGCTAACAGATCTGAAACCTTTGAACCCTATTATGTCACAATCAGACAACCCAAATCCTAAACCTATTGCAGACAAAGGAAAGCAGAAGGTTGAAGGGATCAAGATAAATGAAAAGATGGATTCCCACCAACCTAAAAAAGATCCCCTCCCACATGTATCATCACAAGTAGAGACTTCCTTAGAAAATCCTAGAAGGGAAAGGGAAGCTTTAGCAAAAGAATTAGAAAGGACTGAAATGGAGGCTACAAATGCAAAAATGAGAAGGAAAATAAGTTTCCTAAAAATGACAAGTTTGGCTAAAGATGCACAAGCCACAACTTCATCAGATCATCAAGAGATTGCGAAAAATGATCCTAAACCTATCCAAAAGAATATCACAAATAATTCTAACCAAAGGGTTCAGGCAACCTAGTTTGTTAATTCACATCAAGATGGTTCTAAACCTCAGAAATTTGATGGACTACTACAAAGGAGACCTATACAATTGGAAAAATATAGGCAATTGTTTTTTGATGGTATTCCCAGGTACCCAAATCCTATCCCTGATGAGTTAGGGGAAAAGATGAACAAATTTGCTGGGAATAATGCCTTTTCAACAGAAGAGCATTTGAAAAGTTTCATGGATATGTTAAATAATTATGAGGTAGAACATGAAGATGTGATGATGAAATCATTTGTCCAATCCTTGACAGAAGATGCAAGGGATTGGTATAGGGGTTTACCGAATAATAGTATTGGTTCATGGGAGGAGTTTGAAAAATGTTTTAAAGAACAATATGGTGACAAGACAAATGCTAGTTTTATGTTAAATGAGTTCATTACTATAAAAAAATCAGCTAATGAGCTTGCAACAGAGTTTAACCTTAGATTTCAGAAGGCAATGTATAAATTGTTTCAAGTAATGAGGCTTGATGAGAATGTTTGTCTAACTACTTATTTCAATGCTTTTGATGCTAAAATGGCATATCTTCTCTGAGACAAGGACCAAACCATGAGGGATGCTTTTAGAGCCACTATTAATATTGAAAGCAATAGGAGAGCTTCTGGCAAGTACGATAGAAGGGAAGAACCTACTCTTTTAAATAATTATAGGGATAAAACTGAGAAAGTCTCTACTACAGGTGTTAAAGATGATGAGAAATGGGATAAGGTCCTTAGTACTTTGAAGGATATAAAATATACTATTGCTAAGTAAGAGAAGGGTATTGGAGGTGATAAGCAGCAGTATAATAGAAGTGACAAACCTCTTAGATTGCAAAATTATCCCTACAATACAAATTGGAAGGATGGAAAACCAATGTTACCTGTTCAGAAGCCTAAAACTGATCAACAAATACCAGATCCTTTACATAAGCATTTTGTAAATTTGGTACTAGATAGACCATGGTGTGAGGTGTGTGAACACCCACATGATCAAAATTATTGTGGTGTTGCTCAACTAATTGTTGCTGAAGGAAAAGAAGATAATATGGAATAGACTCCTGATTTTGAGCAAGATGATGTAGGTTGTTGTATGGCCCGGTCATATATTGAAGAGGTTGAGTTTTCTTCTGATGAGGAATTACAAGAGGTTGATGTGAATAATCAACAACAGAAAAGTGAATTGTACCATCAACAAGTTTTTTTTGATGAAGAAGGTGAGTGTGGCCATCATGCCTACAATATGGAATAGGCTGAGGATCCAGTATCTTTGAGAAGACCATCAGAAGATTAGATTTCCCAGTTAACTAAAGAGATGGCTGCTCAACTGAGAAGTACATTACAGTTAAGAAATAGGACTATGGGTGGTGAGCAAGGAAAACCTGTTGGCCTTTTCATTAAGGAACAAAAGGGCAAGAGTAAGGATGCTAAAGAAGATAGCAAAAATGATGCTGTCAAAATCAAGGATGTCAAGAATGACAAGATATGGGCAAAAAAGACTGAGATCCAAAAGCCCAGTGAAGATGTTGCTCCTCTATTGGTAAAAACCAAAGTGATTGCCAAATTTGTTGAGTCAATTCTAGAGGAAAAGCAAAGGAAACTTGAAGGAAAACAACATTTGGAAAAGAAAGAAACAAATGATGGTATGATTCCTAACCTATCCAAATACACACTTGTAGATATATTTCAAGTGTTGTCTCAAGTTAAAGTTACTGTACCCTAGCTTGAGATGATGGGAATAGATGAGCATAGAGAAAAGACAATTGCCTTGATTACTGGAATTATGAGCAGTAAAGTTGAACAAGGAAATTGTAAAGAAATGAGGGAAAAGGAAAAAATAAAACTGAAAGAGTTGGAGGGAATTATAACTCAAATTCCACCTATATACCTAGGGAATTCTATCAATATGTGCTTGGAGAACATCAGCCCTTTTTTTCTTTAGTATTGATATAAATGGGAGAACTCTGAGGAATTGCATGATAGACTTAGGAGCATCAAATAATGTCATGCCAGTAAAGATTATGGAAGCAATGGGTTTGATAATTGATACTACTCAAGGTAAATGTTATGCATTGGATTCAAGAGAGGTGCCTGTTATTGGGACCATTAAGGCCTTGCCTTATGTGTTGACCCAATATCTTGATAAGGTTTTGGCCATGACTATTTTAGTTGCGGACATTCCCCCTCATTTTGGAATGCTATTATCAAGGAAATGGAGTGCATCAATGGGAGGCAACATACAATGTGATTTGTCATTTGCTACCTTTTGCATTGATGGAAAAGATGTCAAGATCGAAAGAGAATCAAAGGTGCCTCATATGATTGAGCATGGTCTGACCGAGGATTTCACATGTTTTATTGACTGTGGCATAAATGAGTTCAAGGCTGAAGAATCCCCTAATAATTGTGATAAGTGTGTTGCACCAATTGATATAGAAGTTGAAAATCTATCAGAATCTAATGATGTGTGGACTATTTTTTTGATGGTGCTAATTCAAAGGAAGGATCTGGTGCAAGTGTGTTGTTAAGGTCACCAGGTGGAAAAACTTTCAAATTTTCTATCACCTTGTTATTTGAATGCACTAACAATGTAGCTGAATATGAAGCATTGTTGTTAGGGTTAAAATTGGCTCAAAAACATGGGATCAAAAAGCTCAAAGTGATTGGAGATTCTGAGCTTGTGATTTCCCAAGTCAGGTCCTTGTATGTGTCAAAGAATAAAAGGTTGAAACAGTATAGAAATGCTGTTTGGGATGAATTGGAAAATTTTGATGCTTTCGGGATAAATTGGATGGAGAGAGGTCACAATAATGTAGCAGATTTGTTAGAAAACATTGCACTGAGGCCGGATGACATGACTTATGCTGGAATTTCAAAGGTTGAAGTGCAAACCAGACCATCTGTTCCTAATAATATTAAGCACTGGCAGGTTTTTGATAGTGATGATGATATATTAAGATTTTTAAATTGTGTGGATGAGTATGAGAATCAGGAAATAGATTTTGGAGCTTTTGTTGAAAAAATTGATGGTAAAGATCCTGTGTTCGGAAATGAAGTTATTTAGTTAAAAACTAACACCATTCCTAAGGGTTTAGTTGTTCTTGAAAGAGTGTTTGACAATCAGGATAGGACTAAGACTAACTGTGTTGCTTCCCATCCTAATGACTTGGAGGAAATAAACCTAGGGACAGATGCATCAGCAAAAATGGTGTATATTGGAAAGAAATTGTCACCAAGGGTGAGAAAGATGTTGGTTGATTTGTTAAGAAAATTCAAACATGTGTTTGCTTGGTCTTATGATGATCTTAAGGCTTATAGGAAGGATCTGTTTCAACATGAGATTCCTTTGAGTAGTGATGCCAAGCCTTTTAGGCAAAAGCAGAGACCTATTAATCCCACCTTGGCTCCAAAAATGCAAGAAGAACTTACTAAATTAAGAGATGTTGGAATCATCAAACCAATTATACATTCATCTTGGGTATCTAATTTGGTGCCTGTGAGAAAAAAAAGAATGGAGATATTAGATTATGTGTGGATTTCAGAAATTTGAATTTGTCTTCATTAAAGGATAACTATCCATTGCCGAATATGGAGGCCATGTTGCAAAGAGTGATAGGTTGCGAGTTAATGTCCATGATGGATGGGTTTTCTGGCTATAACCAAGTCATGGTTAAGGAATCTAAACAATTTTAGACAACTTTCACTACGCCTTGGGGGACTTATGTATATGTGAGAATGCCTTTTGGTCTAACAAATGCAGGGGCTACTTTCCAGAGAGCCATGGATGTGGCATTCTCAGATTTCATTAATTTATTCTTGGTAATTTATCAGGATGATTTAACGGCGTATTCAAAGAAGGAAGATGATCATTGTGAGCATCTTGAAAAAATATTCATTAGGGCATTGGAATATTGTATTTCCCTAAATCCCAGGAAGTGCACATTTGGAGTAAGGGAAGGGAAGTTGTTGGGACATATTGTTTCTAAGGATGGAGTTACAATTGATCCAGAAATGGTAAAGGCAATAGATAAGGTCTTGCAACCCAGAAATGTCAAAGGAATCCAGTCTTTCTCTAGGCAAATAAATTTTTTGAGAAGATTCATTACAAATTTTGCTGAAGTGGTTCACCCTATTTATAAGATGCTTAAGAAAGGGGCCAAGGTCGAATGGGAAGAAGCATCAATACGAGCTTTCCATGATATTAAGCAAGCTATTAAGGAAGAACCTATGTTGAGGACCCCTAATTTTTCCAAACCTTTGCAGATTTTCTCATTTGCTTCTTTCCACACAATTGCAGCTAAGTTACTACAAAAGAATGTTGAAGGTTTTGAGCAACCTATATCTTTTTTCATAAAATCCTTGCAGGCTACAGAACTCAAGTATGATATAAATGAAAAATAGGCATATGCATTAGTAAAATCAGTCAAAGCTTTTAGGCCCTACTTGATGGGGGCTACCATAATTGCTTATGTGCCCAGTGCTGCTATGAAGGATATTTTTACACAACAAGAAGTGTCAGGAAGAAGTTGTAGATGGATAAATAGGATCCAAGAATTCAACATTGAAATTCAAATTACCAAATTAGTAAGGGGACAAGGATTGGCCAAACTTATGACCCAAAGTAATTTTGAAGCAAATCAGATAAATTTGCTTGAAGAAGAGGAAAGACCATACATATGTGACATGGAACATTCTGATTGGTACAAGGGTGTGATCTATTACTTGCAAAAGATGAAATGCCTTGATGATTTGAGTGAGAATGAAAAGAAGATATTGAAGTTACATGCTATCAAATATGTTATCATAATAGGAAAAATCTGGTGGAGAAATGGAGAGGGTGTTATGTTAAAATGTGTAGACCAGGACCAAGCAAAGGAACTCTTGAATGAAATGCATAGTGGAGTTTGTGGAGGGCATTATATGGCCAAAACTACTGCACACAAAATAATGTGGATTGGGTTCTAGTGGCCTACTATTTTCAAGGATGCACATCAATTGGTAAAGAAATGTGATGTTTGTCAGCATTTCTTTGGTAAGTTAAATTTATCTGGTAACTTACCTTTAAAACCGGTTGTAGTTCAGTCTCCATTCCAGCAATGGGGTATTGATTTTGTAGGAGAGATAGCATGTAAATCAAGTGGGGGCCATTCATGGATATTGGTGGCCAGTGATTACTTTACCAAGTGGGTGGAAGCAATTCCAACAAAGAAAGCAACTAGTAAGGTGGTAATTGATTTCTTAATGAACAACATAGTGACTAGATTTGGACGTCCTGAAAGGATTGTGTCAAACAATGCAATGTGTTTTAGATATGAGGAATAATGGAATTTTCTGAAACATATGGCATCCAAGTCTCTTATTCATCACCTTACCACCCACAAGGAAATGGACAAGCAGAATCAAGCAATAGAAGCTTGATGAAGATTATCAAGAGGATCTTAGATCAAAATAAGAAGGCATGGGATTCTAAATTAAAATTAGCAGTCTGGGCAGATAGGGTGACTGTGAAGAAGGCAATAGGATGTGCTCCATTTGATTTAGTCTATGGGATAAATGCAAGGTTGCCTCAGAATAATCTCATGGGAATGTATAGATTTGTCGAGATGTATGATGATGAGATAGAAGATGAAATGTAATTGAGAGTGGAAGCTCTCATAGAGCTGGATGAAACCAGAAGGGAAGCTCAGATGAGAAATTCCAAATTACAGTTGCAAGTGAAAAATTTGTATGACAGAAGGACAATTGTAAGAACTTTCCAGAATGGAGATATGGTTTTGATGTGGAACGCTAGGTTGGAAGACAAAGGGAAACATGGTAACTTTGATGCAATTTGGCTAGGACCATTCTTCATAGTTGATAAGTGGGGGGAGGATTCATATTTCCTTCAAGATATGACAAGCGATATTCTTGAATTGCCAATACATGGACAATTCTTGAAGTTATACTTTAGTTGAGGTATTGTTTTCCATGACCAATAGCTATAGGTTTGTATATAGGTTTGTTGTTGGTTTCGTTTTGTGGGATTGTCCTTTTGGATAATCCTTTTGGTTGTCTTTGCAACTGGTCTGCTCTACCTGAGATTCTATTATTCTCACTTCATTCCAGTGGAATGAACGTCCCCAACTGGAGCCACTGATGGAGCCTAAAATTTACGTCTTGGGTTTCCTTTTATTTTATTTTTTCTTGATTATTCGGAAGGCACCTAGTGCTGGAATTTTGCTTTGCTTTCATGAACCTTTGGTTTTCTGTCTTTGGGTTGGATCTTTGATGTCGTTACTTTTTGGAAGAGGTTTTAAAACAACTTATGTCCTATTGAATCACCTAGGCCTGGCCCCTTTTAATAAAACTGTTAAATATTTCTCTGGCCTCCTTTTATTTACTAAGGTCTGAGTCGGTCCATGCCCTATGCTTTTAAAAACAACATTGAGTCATCGACTGTCATTGCCCTAGGCGATGTCCCCTTCCCCTTATTTTCTTCTAAGTAACTATATTGTTTTGCAAGGGTTATTTGATAGCCATTGATTTCCCCACAGTTGATCCTGACCGCTCCCCGCAATCCCACGATGACATCACCACTGGCTACTTGGTGATCGCGATATAGCGGGGGGGGCCACGTGTCCCAGGCTGCTGATGCTGAAAAAGTAAATAAAGCTTTTAATATGTGTATCAGACTTTAGTGCATTATTGAGTGGGTTACTAAATCACATGTACGATGCATGTGCTCCTAATCAATGGTGATGTTTTAATCTTGATGAAAAAACTACTCAGAGGATAGGTATTGATACTGTTCCTTCTTATGTATGATCGTGATCACCGATGAAGAAAATCAACGGTTGCCCGCCATCGCGTGATCCTAACCTGAAGGAAATTTAATGCTCGCGATATCGTGGGTAGGCACCATGTGTATTCTTTGATGCTACGTATTATGGTGGGCCCTTGAAGATGATGTGGAGGCGTTGTCATCTTTTTTAAGGAGGACTGTTTGATGATCTGACAGAAACAAGAGATCGACGGTGAATATTTAAATTTCTGTCAAATACAATTGAAGCCATTAGCGCAGTATGCAAATAAGCTTTAATGGCAGACAAGACGTCTATGGGCCATTTTTCATAAATTCTAAGTGTTTAATTGCAGACTGCTTTCACCACTAAGGCAATCAAGTGTTTTCAAAGCAGTCCAGAGCCAAGGATAGAGTTTTCAAAGCAATTACAACAAGGTTTAGATCTTCTACAGGGCACGAAATTCCATGAGTTATTTTCTTTATCACTGTTCTATTCGAATGTGATTCTTGTGGAAGGTTATGTTGTGTTGATCAAATTTTTTCTGGATTAAGATTCTAGGGTTACTGTTTCTTTTGAATTGTGGGAAATTGCAAAATTCTACTATAATTTTTTTTTGGGTAGCCCTAGTTTGTTCACTATTTGGCCTTAGGAGAAGCCCTAGTTATTGAAATGGCGCCAACAAAACAACATTCTGGCCATATTGATTACTTGCAGAGGAATCTATATGACAATTTCCTTGACCAATTCCCTTTGTCAAAAAATGACAAGAAGAGGGGTTTAGTTTTAATGAGAGGGACTACCTTAGGTGAAGGATTGAGGTATAAAACCTATAGCGTTGCAAATGCAAGGGTACCAATCACGGGTTTGGAATTGTTTAGAAGATGGTATGGCCAACAAAATGCATCTAATCCTTTTTCAAATGGTCAGAGATATGATATGGGAAAACTTGTGGTACCGAATGTGTTTCTTGATGTTGACCTACTCAGGGTAGTGGCCACAAGATATGATCCTGTCACAAGGATTATAAGGGATAATGATGGTGAGGTTTTACTAAATATAAATGCAGATGTGATTCAATGGGTTTTTGATTTGAGTGAATATAGCTCATTCTTGGTCTAGATAGACCTTGAGAAAATGTAGCAAGAGTATGCCAAAACACAACCTCTTTTCAGATCAAAATTGCTTCCTCCTCATCTAGTCAGGGCGGGAAGTTCAACGATTCACATCAGCTCGACTGATCAGGAGCCTTTTAGGTTGAGTTGTTTTGTTGATCATTTTTTGGCAACTTTCTATTCACTTTGCCAAATTTTAGGTTTCAGCCCTAGTACCGTGATGCCTATTGCCTATATGTTTATGGGGGCTCAAATTCAGCATCCTAACTTTTATGTGGTGTATGACTATGCTTCTTTCCTTACTGAAAGGATACATGAGGGTTTGTTGAACTTATATGCGGGGGGCACTAGTACTCCTTTCTTTTGGTACTCCTTATTAATGCATATGTTCTTGTATGAGAATGCTGACTTCTTCTCAAAGAAAATGGAGTTGAGACAGGAGGTGAATGGAGAAAGATTATCGGTGTAGCCTTGGAGTGCAGATTTGTCTTGCAACAAGGGAGGTGTCAGTTTTGTACAGTTTGATAACTGCTTTGCTTCCAGGCTCAGGGCTACACTGATGGTGAATATGCCAAGGATTCCTAAGGATTTGCACGATTTCCTCTAACCCAAAGTAAGAGAGCTTGATTTGAAGGTATGTCATAATTGGGGTGACATCATTCCATACCCTTTAAGCACTATCTTAAGGGTTTATGGTTTCTAAGGAGCTCCTCATATTCTCCCATACAATGTACCATCAAGGATGGGATTTGCAGAAGTCTTATGGCAACTGGGTTGCATTCATGAAGATAATTTGACAGGAAAAAGAAAAGGGACTTTATTCCCTGATTATATTGTTGTTTCAGATTTTGTATTTTCCAAGGGAGGATGGGTTCACTTTGATAAATATTTTGATGATCACCATTTGAAGAGTAGATTTGTGAGGTAGCATGACCCTGAGGGATTCTTTGCCCTATTTAGACAAAGAATTAAGGGTGGCAAGTTTTCTCATGTTTTCAATTTTCCTGAGGATTTGATTAGGAATGAATTTGATTTAAGCCGGCAAAAATTAAATAAAGAGAAATGGATTGCTTATGAGAAAATGTTGGCCATGGTGCATAAGTTGGATCCAAAATATGATCCACTAATGGAGTTCACTCCATTTCACAAAATAATTAATTTCCTAATGAATAATTTTAGAGAAATCATGAACACCCTAAGAACTAAGAAGATAAATTTGGAATTGGATTTGAAAATTCAAGGATTAGAGGTGAGGCCTGAGGAAGAAAGGTCAACATATCAGCCACCAAGGGATAGGCCTTTATATAGAAGGAAGAGAGATGATAGCAGTGATGAAGAGGTAGGAGATAAAAAAGGCAAACAAATAATGAAAGCATCATCACAATCTCGTCATGGGATCAAAAAGCCTTGAGGGATAAAGATTATGGATCTTGATTCACCACCTGGGGATGACCCTATGGAGCCGCCATTAGAGCCAAGCCTTAAGAGGCAAAGAATTGAGGAATCGCAAGAGGCTCTGGTGAATGAGATAATTGTAACTGATCAGGACATGCAGGTTGGCATCACCTTCCCTCCTAGATCAGCACAATTGGTGCTAACTGATATGGATATAAAGGGGCAGTGTGTACAAGATGCAAGGATGGTGGCCTGCAAGGCATTCTTGGATGATGATGCCTTCGTGAAAACCATTGTTTTCTTGCAGTTGGTATGGAGGATGAAACTTGGAGAATATCAAGAAAAATTCAAGAAAAGGAGGGAGTCAAGACCTGATAGGTCTAACCAGGAGAATGATGATGAGGTCAAGGTTGAATTAATGGAACAATTCAAGAACATCACTCCTGATGAAGGAAGGAAAATTGTATCTCAGGCTGGTGTCTTACTTCTCCCTGAGTGGGACATAGCTGATGTTGTGGCTTTCAATGCTATCATGGAGTCCAATCATCCTATGCAAAGTAGTGAAGAGGAAGTCAAGGCAACCCTACAAGACTCTACCTTTAGTGAGGAATATGAGACTTTAACAATATGGGCATTGGCACCTCAGAGCAGAAAACCAAATGTGGTTGATATCAATCCAAATCTAAGGGGTGGGCTTATCATCAAGAGGGTTTCTGAAACCTCAACAATAGAAGCCACAAGCCTGACATTAAATGTGGCCAAATTGTCCTAGAAGACAGCTGAAAGAGATGAAGCTGAAAAGAAAAGCCTAATGGAAAAGTACAATGCATTAATTGGGGAGTATAGTAGAATATAGCAAAGAAATGTTGAGCTGCAGTTTGAAGTAGATAGACTAAAATACGGGCAAGTGGGAGAATCCTCTAGTGCCCCTACTACCAGAGCAATACATACTACTTCATGGTCATTTCCCTCTATTGTCCCAATCATTTCTACTCCTAGATCCCCAACTCAGACACCTATTGATAGCCCTGCACCAGGGCTAGTTGAAAAAAAAGTTGAGTATTCTATGGATCCTACCAAAAAGTAGATGATGGATAAAATCATAGAATTACAGGTTGCCCTAAAGGTGAGTGAGGATGGTGCTGTGGAAAAACACAATGAGGTGGTTGACACCATTTTAAGGAATTTAAATCAGAAGGTTGATTCTAGGTTTCCAACTGTACATTCTTTATATTCTTTATCCTTGTATGGAATTCAAAACATTAATAGAGATCGGGAAGTGGTTCTACCTCTAGTTGAGAAGTGGATCCCTCGAGCTACTGACTTAGATGTTATGTTTAAAGCTTCCAGATTTGATGTGAATAACAGTCCCCAGTCATTAAATCCTACTCATTTTTTTGTGAAATCATAAAAGGGATTCCAGGTCTTTCCCGATGATTTAAGTAGAAAAATTAGAGAACTAGTAAAAAGTTTTGATGATTGGGATAATACTTTTCTGCCAGATATAATAGATGAACATGGGAATATTAAGACACTGTAGCAATGGAAAATTAGGGTAGAAGAGGTTATTAGTGCACAAATCAAATTGATTTGTGATGACTCGAACCATGACTTGTTGGTAAGTAGCATGGATAAAATAATTAGTACAAGCATGTTCTTAGAGCCATTTGAAAGGGATGGTAACCAGTTTGTGGTGAAATTCACACCTTACGATACCAAGGTGAGGGAGGTGGTGGATTTTAATTGGCAAACAGATGAAGAATATCATAATTGGGTAGACAAGTACCTAACTGAAGAGGAGTGAAATGGTGTTTATTACTGGCAACTGACAGCTCAGCGGTTATGTATAACTAATTTTGGTTTTGTTCCATGGTGGATTTAGGCGCAAGTTTTGAGATGAAACAAGTGTTGTGGCTATTGTGTGATGAGTAGAATCAACAGAAAGATGCTCCGGGACTTGGTGGTTCTGGTTTCAGTTTTGAACTGGCACATAGCAGTCCAATTGATTGGTGACATGTGTAATTTTTGGCCCGATGCTTGTTGCTCCTTTGTTTTCTATATGAAGGATTTCAAAACCAGAATAGAGGGTTGGCAAGTCAGATATTTTTGAAGCTCAAGTCTAGGTATAGTTGTAGAGCAAATTGTAAGAACTTTATTGAATGTTAAGGCAATTTAGGTTTGGGGTTATTATGTAAAAGGGTTTTAGATTTATGAAGATTGGATGTTTCATAACAGTATTAGCATTTAAGCTATGATGTTATATCTTGAGCTCAAGTCTCTCCTCTATACAAACATATCATAATTTTGAATAGAATAATCAAGGATTATGATGTTCATCTCATTGCTCTGATGTGTGTGTTTTTTATTTTAGCTTTAATTCAAAGAATTAATTAAAATGCTTGGATGGAATCATGGATGGGTATGTTTGTAAGGGGATTTAGTAAGAAGTATCGGGTTGGGATAGAAATTGGTATTATTGTAATGCAATATTTTCAAGGATCATATGTGCTAAGTATTTAAATTTGTTATCGAATCGTAAATGTTTGTGAGTTTGACTCCCCAATGGTATATGGCACTGATATAAATTGTATAAGTTTGTTAGGCTTTGTATCTGTGTGTCTTTGCTTTGGGCTTTTCACCAAATTGCAAATAAAATGATTGTCATAAGTTATGGAATAATGTTGTAATTATCTCATGCTCCAAGTAGTTGATATTACTGGTGAAGGGCCAATTCATTTTAGTAATATCCTATTTTGTTGAGCCATTTGTGGGATTATATGTGATTTGTTAATGATTGTTTATGAATTTGGTGCAGAGATAATAAACACATTATAGCGACCACCCTCCTGGGTCTTGCAGAGCCCAAAGTGAAGGAGGTTAATTTTTAAAATCCTCGTCAGTTGGTCCAGGTCCTCTGAGCTACTCTTGATTGGAATTGGCAATTCCATAGGTAGATTAGGAGACAAACCTGGTTTACAAGAAAAAATGCCAACACTAGGCATGCATTAAGATCATGAGCAAAGAGAATAACAACTGAAGGGGGGATAGATTATTTAGAAAATGATACTCCACTTCAGCTTTTTTTAGCTTCAAAATTAAAGAAACAAAAAAAAAAGTGATTGTAATCATATTATGAAAACCATATTTTTGATAATATGTAACAACTAAATGAATGAATGTTATATGTTATTAATGGATGAATGAATGATTAATGTTATATGATCGGGTATGGGGAACTGAGAATGATGTGAGTGGGGGGAGGGGCCAAATGAGATTCCATTATCATATGGTTGGCCTTGTTAAGTAGAGAATATTAAACTATTCTCGAAACAAAGAGAAGCTCAATCCAACTAAATGGTATCTTTTTAATTCCTCTATCTTTCATCA
This sequence comes from Sequoia sempervirens, assembly GCA_007258455.2. Classification (NCBI taxonomy): domain Eukaryota; kingdom Viridiplantae; phylum Streptophyta; class Pinopsida; order Cupressales; family Cupressaceae; genus Sequoia; species Sequoia sempervirens. The sequence goes on from VDFB02379711.1 coordinate 260,574,995, forward strand.
ATCTCTTTACTATTTGAACCTTGTACAAATTTTTTACATAAAGAACCCATTATTGTGAAATGTGCCTCTAGTTGAGTAAATTGAATCCATTCTCTACATCATAATTTCAAGTTGTTTCCATTCCAATGTTCTAATTTTAGTTTTTTGTATGGCTTTGTATGAATACCACATTGTTGTGTGTGTGGATTTGTTTCAAAGCTTTGTTTCTTTTGTTTTTAGTGGTGACATAACTCTAAAATTTTACTTTTTGTGCATAACAAGTTAGTGGAAAAATTGAGAGCTCTAAAGGGTTTAGAGGCTTGATTAGGATAGATACATGGATATTTGGATCTTGTTGTTGATGGGAGGCTTCCACTTAACCATGAAATTTTGTACCATCTTTGGGTATGCAAAAATTTCTCTACTTACATTCATTCAACTTGTTGTCTTCCTCTCAAATTTATGCATTCATGTGTCATTTGAGATGGAAACTCCATAAAGTTTTTGTCACAATTGAAGAATAATACATTAGCTTATGTCCATCATGAAAATAACAAGGTTTATTATGGGGAAATTTGATAGGAAATGAGTAGATCACATAGTATCCTACATGCCTTCATACTACAAGCTTGTTCATGATAGAAGATTCTTGTTTTGTGACATGGAAAGAATACATTAAGTGATTGACAGACCAAGGATAGTGAACTATGTAGGAATAAGTGATTGAGAGTGTGTAGGGGAAGCTTCTTTAGATGATCGACTAGATGATCAAACCACCAAATTAGCACAGCTCTCTCAAATACTCTTTAAGTGGACCCTTCCAATCCACTATTCCTTCAAGGAAAAGACCTAACTCATCTAGGGTTCTTGTACTCTCACAACTAAGAGGGTTTGTAACCACATAGATCATGTCAGATAGGACCAAACCAAAACTTAACACCCTAATTTTCACTTAGGAAACTCCATTTTCTCATCGCTCTAACCTTTAGGCCTCTTTACCCTTTAAACCCTTGTAGCCCCTCCCAGTAGGACAATCAAAATAAAATCCACATACAAGCCTGTACCAAGCCCAAACCACTGAACATAGACAGGTATTACATGCCCCTACAAAGCCTCAAAACCTTCCTTCATGATAGTGAATAGAAAAAGAGCAATGGACCAAAACAACACTACTCCAAGAGGCCTAATTGGTTGGCTACAACAGGACAGTTGACTATCTTGTGGATAGCCTTGTGTTGTATGTACTTCTTCCTCCTTTCTTTTCTTTTTTGCACTTCTAAATTTGTTGCAATAATCAACAAGCATGTATTCAAATGTTCTAGTTCCTCTTCTAATTCCATTTAACTTCCATCAATGGAAAACTAAGGTTCAACTAATAATAAAGAACAAGAGGTTATATAGAGTTACAATTGGGGTAGAAAAAAAACATACAAATGAAAGTGCTAAAGTTAAGTGGTTCAACAAGGGTAATCAAGATTTTGGATTCTTATTTTATATTGAAGTAGCGCAGGCCACCTTCCAACCTGAGATCATAAATTGTATTGATGAGTATATTGTCTTCCAATCTTTGTACCATGAATAAATAAGTAGCATTGTGAGATTATAGGTATGTAGATCATTTATTTTTTTGAAAAAATTATCATTTCTAAAGTACAAACAAAGGTAGAAAATTTTTCTGATTAGTTAATAAATTGGTAAATGTTGTATTTGTCTTCCTCCATTTGTTGATGAGATGAACCTATGGGAAGACCTACTAAAATGTCATAGGATGCAAGGTGTTCATACCCATGGCAAACCTCAACTTGATAATGTGTCTTATCTTGATCCATTTATTCATGAGATAAACCTATTAGAAGAGCTACTAGAATCTCATAGGGAGTAAGGTGTTCATACCCATAGCAGACCTCAAATGAAAAAAGTGTCTTATCTTGGTCCATTTGTTCATGAGATGAACCCTACTAGAATCTCATAGAGAGAAAAGTGTTCATACATATTGTAGACCTCAAATGGAGAATGTCCTATAGATACATGGATAGCTCTAATCTAGGTAGTTTGAATGTATGGAGATATGTGTCCCAATGCTTATTTAATTGATGATAGATGAGAAGAGGATAAAATAGGAAGAGATTAACTACTTCAATTTGACCATTAGTCTGCCAAGGAAATGATATAAAAAATCTCACCTAATAGCCTAAAGGATTCTACAAATTTTTCCAAAATTGAAAGAAATTAGGAGACACAATTAGAAACAATTGTGATTTTTAAGCCAAAGTAACATCATATATGCTGGAAAAAAACATAGTTTTAGACACATCAATAGTTTCCTTTCATCGAATAAAATAGACATCTTAGAAAGATGATGTACAACAACAAAAATAAATCGTTCTTAAAGAAGTAATTATGGGTAGTCCACTAATAAAGTCTATGGTGATAGATTGAAAAGAAATAAGATATTGAGATTGGAAAAGTATTCCAGGATAATTTAAGATTTTTTGTGATATGTAAAGTACAATGAATATTCCATATGATAGTCATCAACAAACAAACTTTAACTTGAGAGAACCATAACACTGATTTTATTTTAGAAAGAAAAAAAAAGATGTAGGAAAAAATAGAAATGATTCCATCAAAGAGCAACACCAATATATTCTAGAGAAACCCACTTGTGGGTAAAAACTCTAGAAAATGTGAGCACTTAATCACTTAGAATCCTTCAAATGGCACTTGCAACTGATCTAAGCCTCTAAGGCGTTCATTGAAAATATAAACCAACTATAGTTTATCCTCTATGACCTCTCAAATTTCTTAAAACCCCACAACCCTGCTAAAAAACTTGAACCATCACTAGGAACTTAGGAAGCTTGTGAATTGCCACTCTAAATTCCTTCAAAATGCTCTCCTTTCATGGGAAATTCAAGCTTACAATGACCATATAAATCATTACAATGCTTTAGGAAGCTAAAAATATTGAAGAAAACCATCAAATGAATAATCATCCAAAATCAAGATGACATGTAACACCAATCTCACACAAAGCAAATTAACAACTTTTTATAAGCTTGTGATTTTTTTTTACCATGATATTTTTCAAATTGCTACAATGAATTCACTTCCATTACCTATTGCAACCAACGAAATCACCACAAAGACCAAAATAAATCCTTTTTTGAAGCTTCTCTCTTTTTCCAAAGCTTGCACATTGATGTCCTATATCATCTAATGCACACTTTAGTGTCCAGGAGCCTATCTACTATTTAAATATCTCTTCAAACATTCCATGGAGAACAAAAATGAATTGATCACAAATCCCCAAAATAGAGGACTTCATCCTCAAAAGCTATAGACAGTCAATGCACGAAAGAGGATGAATACCTCAATTGATTGCACAACTATCATCTTGCCTTGTACCACAAGGAAAATATTAGATAGAATCTAGAACATCTTTGTCTCTAGTTATCCATGTGATGAGATGATAAAGTGTTTCACCATGGAGTAACTTGATCAACATTAGTTTTCTTTGAGGATGATTATTCTTGTTTTTCAACTCAACATCTTCTCATGAAGATTTAGGACCTCACTACACTTCTCTTTCTTACCTCTATAAGCATTAAAATGAAGCTTATTCCACTCTTCATGAGATTCTAGTTGTTTTCCCTTCTATAGAACATTGTTTCTCAATCATACACACAATAGTTGTCAAAAACAACACCATAGACAGCCAAAGGAGCACATCTAGCAACATCTACCACTAGAGAATTTCAAACTATAATATTTGACAAAACTTCCCCTTCCATTATGTTATGATGGATGTCCATACCCTGTTCCAAAGCTCCCCTTTTGGCACAGGAAGGGAGGATGCTCACAAAGGTTGTCAAATTTGGCTTTACACTAGCCAATTACATTTTCTTTAAAATTTCTAAAGCCTTTTGAACAAATCTATTTTGTGCATATCCTACAATCATTGCAATCCATGAGACGACATTTCTTTCAAGCATTCTATCAAATAGTTCACATGCCTTGTCTATGCTTCGACATTTTGCATACATGTCTAACAGGGAAGTTGCAACTACAACTAATGAAAATCCTCTATCCTTTATGTTTTGATGGATGTCCATACCCTATTACAAAGCTCCCCTTTTGGCACAGGCAGGGAGGATGTTGGGAAAGGTTGTCAAATTTTTCTTTACACCAGCCAATTACACTTTTCTAGACTAGAATGTTTGCAAATGGAATACTTTTAAAAAGAAAAAAAACTGCACAGTTTCATTGAAATTTTGATGAACATGTCCGACAAAATCTTAAAAATGACAAAAAAAATTGTTGTACCTTCAACAAAAATTTTGACGTTATGACATGCCCTTTTCATCGCTATTTCAACGATTTTCTAGTGGTGTTCCGACGTTTTGGCTGATTTGTCCTGCTTGTTTTCTACCTAATATCTGTCGTTAGATCGACACATGGTTCATCGTAATTTTGAAGAAAACCCTATCACCATTACCATGGTGACTACCGATGAAGTCACGTCATGAGTTCAATGTTTCAAGGTTCATTGGAAAAGTGACATAAATGTTCCGACAAAAATTATTGCAGTGGTTTGTTGGTGTTTGAACAATAGTTTGTGAAATTTTCAACAAACATTCATCAAAAAATGGAGTTGAATACAGTAGTTAGCTATTCATATAATAAACGTGTTTTCCATTCGTGATCGACAATTTCAAAATGCTACTCTATGGGGATACTTTAAAAATTTCCAAGAAATGATGCATGCTAGGGAAAGGATTCCCACCTCAATTATGGAGCAATACAAAGACACTATCTGTTTCATGGTGGACAATGATTAATGCTATATGGAAGCTTTTGAACCAATAACAATTTGGATAATGCCAATGGGTTATGAAGTGGATGAAAGAATTCTAAAGTTGTATGTAGATCATTTGCTGAAATCACCTATTGATAAAAATGAAGAAAGGTTTGGTACATATGCAAAAAATAGTATGCAAGTTCATTAAGACTTGAAAAAGACACAATCAGTTAGGAGAGTGAGAAAAGAGGTAGAAAATTTTGCAGAGAACATGGGAATACCTATGGAAAAGTTGAAGGAATCAAGAAGAAAAAGAGATGAGGCTAAAGCACCAAAGGAGAAGGAAAAATTAGAATCTGCTAGTCAAGGAACACCTTCATCTCACACTAGATCTACTAGAAATTTCTCTTTAGCCCAGCTAGCCCAAGAAAAGGTTTCAGGGAAAAGGAAGAAAAAAAAAAGCACAAGGTCTTATAAAGTCACCTTTGAAGATGAAGAAGAGGAAACAGAGTCTGAGGAAGGGTTAAGAGAAGTGAAAGCCACTGGAGCTCAGCCTATTGAGCTGAAAAAAATTAAATCTTCTGGAAAGGAAAAAAAAGAAAAGAAGGCTAAAGTTGATGAGCCTATAATGTCAATTGATGAAGTAGTAAGTGTTGCAATTGATGATGGTAATATCAACCCTCTCTATAAGTTCTACAAAACTTTTGATGAAGCTAGATAGAGAATTCTTGAACATTTTTTGTCAAAGAACAAAGTTAATTTTGAGGAAATGAATACTAGAAATATTCCAGAGAATGTGGAGGTAAATGTTGAGGAGAATGTAGACCAAGAAGAAAATGTGAATGAAGAAGATGTGAATATATCTGAGGATATCCTATCTACCCCCAATAAGGAAAATACTAAGACGCCTATGGAAGCTAAGGTTCCTAAGGTGGTATTGACTAAGGAAAAGAAGGAGTAGTATGAAAGGGTGGAGACAATCTCTAAAGCACCCAAGGGTCAAGAAGGAAAAGGTTGGGAAATTAGAATGGAAGCAAGAGACACTACCCAGGCAGTGAAGATATCTCTGATGGAAGAAAAGGATGATTTTGATATTGAATTGGATGAGAATTCAATTAATCTATCCACTTTGTCACCCATATAGATGATGAAAGTTGTAAAGATTTCTCAAGCCAAAGCAAGTGAGAAGATTCTACAATCTCATAAAGAGGAAAATGAATTGCTAAATCTTGCATCCAAAGTGTTACAGAAGTTATTGCCTACTCATGACATGGAACCATCTGACTCCTCATCTAGTAAACTGAATAAGTTGATAAATTCTATAAGTTCTCATTTTGAATCTTTTAAGAAATCAGCCTTAATTAAAGTGAAAAAGGGGTTTAGAGAAAAGAGATTTGGAAGTCTGATGGAATTAATTGCAAGGGACAAGACTACTAACCGATTGCATAAAAGGTGCTCTCAATTCTTTTTCTAAAGGAGAAAAAGTGTATAAGTCCTGTTTGGTTATGTCGAAGTTCACTAAAGCAAATGAAAATAAAGTGCACATTGAAAAATAGTTGGCTATTATATTTGATGCTATTGATCCATTAAGTGATGATGTTTATAAGAAAGAGGATCAGGTGATGTCTTTGCTTGATCAGATAAATATTTTGAAACTAGAGAATGAGAAGATTATTGGAAGAGTGTGTGAGCTCAAAGGACAAATCAGTTTAAAGATTGAGGCATTGACAAATATTATAAAGGAGGCAAAATATGCTACTGCCACCCTTGATCCACTGAATCTTGAAGTTGCAGAAGCTCTATCCTATTTGATGAGTTACAAAAGTGTATGGAGCTCAAGTTTTAATGCGTTGATGAATGAATTTGTAGATGTCTTCAAACTTCTATGAGTCACAAAGCAGGTGTGCACAATTTTGAAATTTTGTCATTAATGTCAAAGGGGGAGAAGAGTGCAGTGAAAAATGCCTTGACATTCTAAGGGGGAGCAATGTTGTACATAGAAGCTATGAATTTTGGCAATGTATCTATTAGTCTCGACACTTAGTCTTTTTTCACTAAGTGTTGCCATAAATGCCAAAGGGGGAGATTGTTCGCAAGAGACACTACAGATTACTTTTTTTGTTGTCATTGATGGAAACATAAGTCAATTCTCACATCCACAAAATCATATATGCTTATACTGATAGTTAGTGTTTAGAACAATATTTCACCAGAATAGGAAATGAAGAACAGAGTATTCTATTTGCTTGGCGATCTATATGCCTATCGATCATAATTTTGAGTTGTGGATCAAATGGAATGGTTTATCATGGTGTTATGTTATCCAAAACTCTAAATGTCTCTTATCATATTCAGAAAATGTTTATTGATCTAGGTAGATTATTTTTTTGTTCGTCAATTTTGGAAGGCCAACATAATTGATGTAGCATGTTGCGGATGTACAAGGAATATCAGTATAATTAATTTTGTGCTTGAGGATTGTGTTTTGGGTCTGAGCTAAGTGTTAGCTGACTTGCATTGGTGTGCATTGAAAATTTTTTATGTTTTGAGCTGAGATATGGAGAATATTATATTTTTCATGAGGCCGACTTGAAGTAACTAAAATCTTTCTGTTGCAGATATATAAGAGTGTTTGTGTGGGTGAAGTATTTCAAGAGTATGTATGTATTAATGTGTGTAAAAGTGTGTGTCCTACCTAAAAGAGTGACTGAGTGAGATCATCCATAGTTTCACTTGTGCATTTTAGATAGTGTCAAGCGAAATTGTGTAGAGTAGAGCAGAAGTGCAGAACAAAAGTGTAGAAATTGTCAGAAGGGAAGAAGATTGTATTGTGCCTCAATGGAATTGTAATCAAGAATTTGTAGATGCTATTGTATCATTTCATTTCTTGGATATAATCCAAATTCCTATAAGGCAGTGCACCTTCATATTTTGAGCAGTGAGCTCTAGGCAGTGAGCCTGAATGCATGTGCATTCCCTTGTTGTAAATTTTCATTTGAGTATACTCATATATTATTGTGGATTTTCCATCCACCGTGGTTTTTCCCCTAATAGGGTTTCCACATAAAAATCCTTGTGTTATGGTGTTGTGGATGTTTATTTTCTGATCATGCATGTTTCCTTTGAATGTATGCTTCAAGTGGATTAAGAATCAGAGTAATTAATTTAATTTTTGTTCAACACTGATTCACCACCCCCTCAGTGTAGCTTGTTTCCAACAAATTCAATTAATTAAGTGAAAAGAAGATGGGTTTAAAGAGGAAATTATGTTAGTAAACCTATTTCGAGTGTATGCTATCATTTAGGACATTTTTTAGTGTCTACATTTTTCCCCTCTTTGAAGCGAGGTACCTACTGCTTTGGTTCAAAGAATAAAATTTTATGAATCAAAACTGTTGCTTAAATCAATTTTTTTTTTAGATGCCCCACTACTGAAGGATAAAGTTTATTCCCTACCCCTTCAAGAAATAAGGCAAAAAAATTCAATTTTGGGTTAATTTCTTGATAAAGGTTAAAAGTTGGCTCGAGGGTTCAGAAAGGCTCCAAGATGCAAGAATAATGCCAAAAACACAAAAATGATGTAAAATTAGGTTCAAATTGGAAAAATTGGTGAAAATGATGATAAACCCAATCTTGAAGGTGAAATTAGGGAGAAAACCCCTTAATAATCTAGCTTAAATAAGCCAAGAAGGGTCACTTTCAATTCATTTGTGCATTCACACTTGAGAGATTCTTTCCATTTTGAGCTCTGACCTTCTGATGAAATGGTGCACCAAGAGATTTCCAGGCACATTTCCGACCAATTTCAAGAAATTCAAAGGCTTCCAGGTGCAGGACCACTGGTATGTAACTCAAAAATTGATTTAAAATTTGAATTTTTGATGCATTTATTGCACTTTAAAGTTTAAACTTTGGAAACATGGCTATATAGCGACACCCAAATTACAATCAGTGGCACTAAAATTAATTATAGTGATGCATATTTATATGGTCATGCTAATTGCAATTTACAATTAGGGTTTCTAATTTAAAATAGTGACACATACTTGTATAGCGATGCTTTTTCCAATTTAGAATTTAGGGTTATGGTTTTCCAAAGATGAAAATGTGACACCCCTATGTTTGGAAATTTGTGTTTTGATTTGCACTTTGAAATGCTTGCAGGCCTGACAATTTGAAATTTAAATATAGCAACACTATTGTGATTTATGAGCTGAAAATTTCAAATTGAGTCAAATTTCCTTGTTTTCCTAATGTTGTGCACTTCGTCGATGTAGGAGGTCTTCCCACTGCTAATGTCACGTGAGCATAGACCAACTGTGTTGGAGAGATTAGGCAATTTTTTAGAGTTATGCTAGGAGCATCTATGAGAGATTTGGCTTTGGTATATTACATATGCACCTATTATGTAGACACATTTAGCCATGATGACTACTCTTTGTGAGAGATGGCACAGTGAGATGCTAGTGTTCCACCTTCTAACAGGCAAGGTGATGGTGACCTTATAGGATGTGTGGTGTATTTTTCATTTTTTCATATATGGCAATTGTGTGATCTATGATGTTGATGCCGAATTTGATGCCTACCACAAGGTTATGGAGATGGAGGACATTTTTTTGGTTACATTAGAGATTGAACTTGAGTTGTACAGAGGTCATGTGTTGACTCTATGATTGATCATCATAGACATTATTTTTGTTGAGAAATGGTGCGTCAAATGTACTAGTTTTTGGGCCTCTGCATTGTCAAACAAGCAATTGAATATCACCAAGGAAAAGTTACTAGTCTAATCGAAAACCCTTTGGTGGGAATGGTTTACTACTTAAATCGTGAGTTTCTAAGTTTTCCTAACTTAAGTTATGGGGTTCTAAAATTTCAAAACTTCCCAACTTAGCGACTTTTTGGTTCTCTTCGTTGTAGGCATGTCATGGGTTTTGGGAACTTCACAACCTCTGACATGAGGCTTTGAAGTTTAGTTTCTGAGTGAATTAGCAATTAGGTCCTTCATCAATGGGACATTGCTACTTCTATATGACTTTAAAGTCTGTCCCCCTGATAGACTGATGGGTTGTGGTGAGCATGTTGATGACTCTCATTGGTGTGACTTGGTCTCGTCGATGGGACTCTACATTGTGTCTCCTCGATGGACCCATAGGAACTATTATCGACAAGACTTGTAGTGGTTGGTGGGACTTGGAGTGAGGTTTCCTCAATGGATTGATGACTATGGTGGGACCTAATTTTTTAGGGTGGAAGTGATAATTGGTGCAAGCCATATTGACTCAATAGTAGGGACCACATGGAATGATATGGACTACATCAGTGTGACTTCATTATATTGGTGGGACATGATATGATGTCTCACCAATATGGCGATGAGGTTGATTTTGTAATAAGCTAATGAATATAGGGACCACAATGATGTGATCAACAGTTATGATGTGCTTGATCCAATGATGCCTGATAACCTCGCACCCCTTGTGGTGGGTCTCGATAGACTTTTGCAGGGTGTGCAAGATTGATAAGTGGTAATAAAATGACATCATGTTGGGAGTTAAATATTTAAGTCTTTTCTGGGAGGCTTGTTGCAAATATTATAGATTCCCATCTTGATTCTCTGGAATTGCACAAGCAGTGTACGCATGCCTTGGTGGACCCTCACCATGGTAAGTGATATATGGAGAAGTCGAATTGACAGTTGCAAAGTGTTGGTTGGTTCCGCCTGTGGACGAATTAAATGATGACTGAAATATCAGGTTTTAACTGTATTGTAACCATTTATCTATGGAAGATTGAATCAAACTATTTCCTATTGGAATGTTTTAACTAGGGTAAGGGTTGAGAACGAATGATATAAAACCCTAGAACATTATGTGAGGGAGTATGACTGATAGAGTAGATGATAGGGCCACTGATTGGTTTGATAACTAGCTGAGAGGATGGGTAGTGGAAGAGAGAGAGAGAGGGAAATAGGATAGGGGTTATTCTATCAGATATTCTCCAAAATGAAACAAAATGTAAACTTTGTAAAGGCTGTGAGCCTAAAATTGTATTGTAATTGTATTTTTTTGCTAAATATACAATGGTGATCTGGGCTTTTGGAGTGTGGGGTATTTTACCCAAAAGGGTTTTCCCCATGTAAAATCTGTGTGTTCCTATTGTCTATTTCATCTTTATGTCTAATGGTTTTGCATGATTGAATTTGTTTAATGGTGTTGTTTGGAACTGGTTTAATTAGCATTAACTTTTCTCTAAGGATCAATGTGGGAAATGAACTATGTTTTATTGCAATTCAAAAATGTGGCATAGTTGTTTGATGTCATGTTTCCCAATAAGTGGTTTCAAATCCTTCTTCTAGGATGTGTTTCTTCGTAGTGTGTTGTTGGTTCTGGTTATTCCTCCTGTGAAGATTTCTTAGTGTGGCAGGCTTGAGGAAATCTAAAGGAATTGACTAATGCATTGATCCTTTGGTGAGTAGAAATCATTGCTCATTTGTTTGAGTTCCAAGAGAAAACATGCAATATGGAAGATGGAGAAGCTTCAGTTGGTCCTAATGAAATGATGTGACCTAAAGCTCATAAGTTGGCAATGGTATATTCCCAATGCATGGGGTGGAATATTAATTTCTCTATGGTTGCGTTGCAACAAAGCTTCCATATTGGGTGTTTGTGTGAGAGGCTCCTTGATGATATGGAGAATCTTGGGTTGTTTCTTAGTTATGGAAAAATGTGCCTATGTTGGGTGTTTTATCTTGGTATTGGAAGGCATAGTTTTATGGTACCCCAATTGCATGAAGGCTATGGAGTTGATCGTTGGATGATCTAAAAGCTCTTGCAATAACCTTTCTCTCTCAGATGCATGTGCATGTTGGTGGTTGTGGAGTTGGCCTAAAACTATCCTGGAGTTCCTAAACTAATTCTTCCTTTAATGGATGTTTTGTACTTGCATGGATCTATGGTTTTGTAGGTTTTACATGGCCAAGAAAAAACTTGTGGTCATGTGGAGCTATATATAAAGCTATTTTTCTAGACCCTAGCTTTTGGGGTGTGACTGGATGAGATAGTTGTAGTTCTGCATGCATTATAAGAGAAGGTGTGATTCCTTCTCTACATGGGAGTGTTGGTATGTTATTTGTCACTTAGAATTCTTGTGGTGATGCTTGGTGGTTTCCTAGACTGTGGTGCTCAATTTTTGGACATGATTGACAAATCAAATTTGAACTTGATTTGGTGTTTGAGTCATGTTGTCTACATGGTTATTCTCTTCGAAATCTTAGTTTTGTATTTTCTAGTGTGATGATGATTTTGCATGTTTCTATTGAATGGATCTATGGGTTGTGCAATATTTTGGGCTATCTTTACCTACATGTTTGTTGTGGGACAACTCAGAAGTGGACTGTCTATATTTGCGAGATCTGATTCAATGTTGATACAAACTTGTTAGTTGTCCTTGTCTATGGTCACTTGTACATTAGTGTAGTTGCTTTGAGATGTGAGGATGAATGGTGTTGAGTACCTGAATAGTCAATTATGGGGACCTATAGCATGTTGTATCATGATGTCATGGATAGCTTGGATACATTGCCTTCTGTAAACTTTTGATAGTGATGGTGCTATTTGTTTGGTTTGGAGATCTTGGTGCCACTTGGTATTGTTGTCAAATGGATATGTTGATGTGTGGACCTAAAGTATTTTCATATTAATAGATGTTTGGTCATGATGATTAGAACATTTTGACATTTCAATGGGAGCTTTAGCAATGAATGTGTATTCGTCACTTGGTGATGGATGGTCTTCTTTAGTGTTGTAGATGTTAGTAGGAGGAACTCTTAGATCGTGTTGTTGTAGAAGGGTTCTTTTGCATTTGCATGGATACTATTTGAAGATATGAAATATCTTGAAACCATGGAGGACTCTTAGAGTCTTTGGTTAAGGTATTGGTGGTGCTTCATAGGTGATGTTGGTTTAGAGTTTATTTGCTTAATGTCATTGTAGACTCTTTTTTGCACATTAGATTTTTGGCATGTTGCATTTCTCTTGAGACCATGGTTAGTTCACTTGAAGCATGGGATCTCCTAAGGGAGATGTTAAGATCATGATGTCATGATAAGTTCCTGGTTCAAAAGATTGGAGTTTTTGACAATGGTTTGGTAATTCTCTATGTTTTGGGTACATTGGTCATATGCTTGAGAAATTCATGATAGTGCAGTGTTTAATTTGGAGTTTAGCATGAGATGATCATTTGCAGGTGCTCATGGATACATGGAGAATAAGGTGAGGTTGTAACAACTACTCTTGGTGAGTTTTTAGTAGAAAGTCTAAGAATCCTACACCTTGGTTGGATGTGAGTTCAATAGAGACCAATGAGGAGATTGCTCTTGGAGAAGTCATGATGACTTCGTTACCTTGGAGGAGCATTCTCATTCCCCACTCTTGGTCTAATCGACAGTTTATTGCTTGAGAGGAGATGCATTTGGCATATTTCTTGAGATGGAGATGAAAGAGTTTGATCTTCTTAGAGAATCTTACATCCATGTTGATTACATGTTGTATATGTTGTTTTTGATCTTGGAGATTGAACTATTGGGTGTTGTTCTCTTTGGGGTGTTTTAAAGGAGATCATACTTGACACAGTTGGCATTTAGAGGTGCATGTAGGAGGATTTTCTATAGGTTCATGATGTGCAAAGGTGCTCTCTTTGGTCGTGGTTGTCTTCTTGGATGTTTGATTTCACATTGCATTGGTTGAGGTTTGATTAGAGTTGTTGTGATGACTAGCATGTGGTCATGTGTTTTCACTCATGTTCTTAGGTGATTTCATGGAGGTTCTTAATCTTTTTCCTTTGTTGGGTGTGGAGAACTTGGGAGAGTTGTGAAGACTTGTTGTGAGAGCTATATTTACAGGTTTTGCATATCACTATGGATGGTTCCTTGAAACTACATGTTTACACTCTCTATGTTATGCTATTGGTAGACTCGTTATGCCTTGGTCTTTCAGATTTGGCATTACCCATGTAGTGGGAGTTTTTTAATGTGTTTGGTCTTCTCCGACTGGTTTGTACATGGACCTTGTATCTGCAGTTGATGGGTTGGTTGTGTTGCTGGAATGAGTTTCCTAATGAGGATACCTTGTAGGTATGTGAGATTGAATGGATTATCACTTGCTATGGGTGCTATTTTTCAGTGGCATGTGTTGTTCAATTGGATGGGAGTAATCAGTTTTTTGGTTGTTGTTCTAGCTAGTGTTATATCTTGTTTTTTGGAGGATGGCTTCACGGATGTGTTCTAGTCTAGAGCTTTGAAGTTGATATTACTTCTATATAGCATGTGAGCAAAGTAGAGTGGGGACAACATGTTGAAGCCCTTTCTATCAGTTAGTTATGATAATGGTGTTTTGAGTTAGACTAGTGATTTTATGCCATGACTTGTTTCTTTTCCTTGGAGGATGGTTGGAACTATTACTTGAGATGATGGACATTATACATGCTATTGCAGGTGTTCTTGGTGATACAAAGGATTCATGTATTGATTGGTAGGTAGTACATTCTTTAGCAAGTGGGAAAATGTTGAGAAATAGTGCCTCAAATGCACTAGTGTTCAAGCCTCTGCATTGTCAAACAAGCAGTTGAATATCACTAGGAAAAAGTTACTAGTCTGATCAAAATCCCTTTAGAGGGAAATGGTTTGCTACTTAAGTCACAGGTTTCTAAGTTTTCCTAACTTAATTCTTGGGGTTCTAAAATTTCATAACCTCCAGACTTAGTGACTTTCTGGTTCTCTTTCTTGTCAGCATGTCGTAGGTTTTGGGAACTTCATTACCTCTGACATGAGGTTCTAATGTTCAGCTTTCAAGTGACTTAGCGATTAGGTCCTTCATCGGTGGGACTTTAAATTTTGTCCCCTTGATAGACCAATGGGTTGTGGTCCACATGTTGATGACTCTAATCGGTGTGGATTGGCCTCATCGGTGGGACTCTACCTTGTGTCTCCTCGATGGACCAATTGTAACTATTATTGATGAGACTTGTAGTGGTTAGTGGGACTCAGAGTGAGGTCTCCTTCATGGATCGATGACTATGGTGGGACCTAAGCTGTTAGTGTGGAAGTAATAATTGGTGCAAGCCATGTTGAATCAGTGGTAGGGACCACATGGAATGATATGGACTACATTGGTGTGACTTCATTATATTGGTGGGAGATGATATGATGTCTCACCGATATGGTGATGAGGTTGATTCTATAATAAACTGATGAATATGAGGACCCCGATGATGTGATCAATGTTTGTGATGTGCTTGATCCAATGGCACCTGATAACCCCACACCCTTTGTGGTGGGTTTTGATAGACTTTTGTGGGGTGTGCGGGATTGGTAAGTGGTAATGACATGACGTCATGTTGGGAGTTAAATATTTAAGTCTTTTTCAAGAGACTTGTTGTGAATATTGTAGATTCCCATCTTGATTGTCTAGAATTGCACAAGTGGTGTACACTTATCTTGGTTGACCCTCACCACAACAAGCAGTATATGGAGAAGTCGAATTGATAGCTGGAAAGTGATGGTTGGTTGTTGACTGCTCACAAATTAAATGATGATTGACTCAATATGTTTGAACTGTATTGTAACCATTTATCTGTGGAAGATTGAACCAAACCATTTCCTGTTGGAATGTTGTAACTAGGGTTAGGGTTGAGAACAAATGATATAAAACCCTAGAGAATTTTATGAGGGAGGTGTAGTCGATAGAGCAGTTGACGAGGCTACCAACAGGATGGCCAACTGGCTAAGAGGTTGGGTAGCCAAAGAGAGAAAGGGAAATAGGATAGGGGTTTTGCTATTGGATATTCTCTAGAATGAAACAAGATGTAAACTTTGTAAAGGCTATGAGCCTAATATTGTATTGTAACTAT
Organism: Sequoia sempervirens; assembly: GCA_007258455.2. Taxonomy (NCBI): domain Eukaryota; kingdom Viridiplantae; phylum Streptophyta; class Pinopsida; order Cupressales; family Cupressaceae; genus Sequoia; species Sequoia sempervirens. Next base: position 260,590,683 of record VDFB02379711.1, read on the forward strand.
ATTTTTCTGCCAAATAATATAATGGCAATTTAGGCTTTTGGAGTGTGGGGTTTTTTACCCGAAAGAGTTTTCCCCACATAAAATTTGTGTTTTCTTATTATTATTTTCATCTTTGATGTTTAATGGTTTAGTGTGATTGAATCTATTTAATGGTGTTGTTTGGAACTACTTTAAATAGCATTAACTTTTTCTCTAAGGGTTAATGTGGGAAATGAACTATGTCTGATTCCGCTTTGTGGCATAGTAGTTTGATGTCATGTTTCCTAACAATTTCAAGTTTGTTTGCTCCAGACAGACATAGTAGAGGATTTAGCCTAGGATGGGGCTTGGCATGGCATCACATGCTCTACAGGAGGACACTTTGTCATGGGGGCCCATGATGTTGGCCTCACTGTATCATGATTTGCATGATTTTGTGTTCTATGATGGGAGAGCCATTCGTGTATGTGTGACTCAACTTCATATTTAGGTGTAGGAGAATATCATCATGCTCCGATCAATAGTTTAGATGGTATATGTGGAGCCAAATGATCCTATGATTTGGTGGTATAGAGGTGTGATTACACTGAGGCACACTAGACAGATTGGGCTATATTACTAGTGACAGGTTATTGATGGTATGACAGTTTTCCACTAGTGCTTGTGGCTATAGATGCCTCCATGGTTCGATGATGTGCAACAACTATATTTTTTTAGGAAGACCCAATATATGCAGTGTCATGAGCACACCATTATTGAGAGATATTTTCTAGAAAGGGTGGCTCAAAAATTTGGAGAGGTCCAAGACAGGCCAGATGATGCGTATATGCCCATTTTCGCTAGGTCAACCAGAGAGGTTCCCACATGGGGACCGACCATTCCATCTCCCAACGAAGTCAAGAGCTTCAAATAGTTAGTGAATTAGCCTTGGGCCTATGATTAGGGATAGGTGGTAGCACATACTACACCTGCATATGATTCTTGGTTTGCACCCCCACGACGTTTGACAGATCCGGTGGGTGCTCCTCTGCGAGAGAGGCATAGAGGCATAGAGGTTAGAGGTAGAGGATAGAGTGGACAGGGGATCCATTGGTAGATTAGCAACCTCCTTAGGTTCATTTGTAGATTCAACCACAGGTTTAGCCTCAACTTCAACCTTAGGCAATGCAACACTATTAGGAAAAGGTGTGTTATACACCTTGCATATTGTATTTAATGTAATTATTCTAGGGGCCACTTTATGTTGTATGTAACATTGGGACATAAGTTAAGTTGCTAAAAATGTAATTATTTATTATTAGGGAAAATAAATAAATAAAGTACCCAATATTAAATATGGGGACATGGTTTTGTAATCTCATTGTTTTTGTCATATGGTTTTGTGTAATACCACTTGGTGGTTTTGTGGGAGATTGCTTCTATAAAAGCAACCATAAAGGTATTTGTTTAGGTTGGGAAGTTTGCATGTTAGCTCTGGTTAGCATTTGTGAGGGTTTGAAGCATTACATGGGATGTGTGGTTGCTTGCTTGTTCACATGGATTGCTTGGAGATGGCTTGTTGCTTCAATGGTGTTCATGGATACTCTGAAGATGTATTGTAATATTTATTGTTCAATAATACATGAAAGATGGATGCTTTTGGAGACTGGGTTTTTCCCTCTTAATGGTTTTCCCAAGGTATATCCTATGCCATATTTCAATGGGTATGTTGTTTATTCTCGTGCATGTGGAATTTGAATACTTAGTTGCATAGATTTCCCTTTTGGGTTATGTGGAAATTGTCTTTAAATGGCTACAAGTTTCCAACATTTGGTATTAGAGCCATGGTTTTGGTTGAATAGCCCTTGGTTGAGAAAATCTTGTTTGAGTTTGAATCTCTGCATTGCACAAGAGAATGAAAGGCATGGTAAGATATGAGGGTTTTGTAGGTCTTTTATAGCATATTTGAGGGTTTTGGATTTGTTGTTATGATGGGTTGTTTGTAGATTTGGGGTGTGAAAATTTTGGGTGAAATGGGTTTCTTGGTTTTGCATTCAAGTGAGGGTTTTGTGGGGGAAAATTTACATAAGACCTCCTAGATCAAAATATGCCTCATAATTGGATCTGGGTTGGCCGAGAGATGAATTTTGATATATAATTTTCCCTATTATGGTTACTGGGAAAAAATGGAATTTTTTTTTTGTAAAAGGCCCAATTTGCAGGTCGTAAGGATCTTTAGAAAAATTATTTTAAAGAAAAAAATCCAAAAATAAATTTCCATTTGCATCCTTTACCTGCAAAATGAATTTTTTTTAATTAAAATTCCAATTAAAAATCAGTGTTGGAAAAGTTTGAAAATAAAATAAAATAAAGTTTTTTTGGGGAGGGTCAAACCCCCCAGTACTCTCTACGATGTCGATAAGGGTACTACCGACAAAGCTAACAGTACCACTATCGGCCCTCCCTACTGGCGGAGGTACCATCGAGAGCGGTCTTTGTCTGATCGGGAGTCTGCCAAGACCTGCCACCCATTAAAGGGGTTTTTCATAATCAAAAATTTTGAATATGAATTTTTAAGGGGCATGAAATTTTGAATATGAAAAATTAAAATGCATTGAAATAAACTTTTGGGTCCACCACCTAAGGAGCGGTACTGACTAGGGGGGCCACTGCCTAGCCACCAATGGTGGCTAATTTTTTTTTTCCTTCCATGCAAACTGATGTTTTACTTCAGAGGGGCATAAATTTTGCCTAATTTTTTTGTTTTTACTCTTCTTGGACTCATTGGAAAGCTAACTCAGTGCTCTATGCTATGGTGACAGTAATTTTATGATATTTTACAATTTTGATAATATTTTGCTTGTTGGTTTAGTCAAGTGTTTGTTTTGAGCTTCAAGAGGTGATAACGGGTGCATATTGAGTTGGATTTTGGACTTCAAATAGTCAACAAAAATCTTGTTCAGAGCACTACATGGTGGATTAGGTTTGGAGATATTTGGCATACTTTATTTTCTATTTTCTTTATCTGAGCTATTTATGGGTTACTTTGACTATGGTGATACTATGAGTTTATGGATGATCAAATCTTGGAGATTTGATGTTGGATTCATTGTACGCTCAATTGTACATCTTAGATTATTCTCTCATTTGACATGGTTATCATTATTTGGCTAGATTTTTATGTTGCATTGTTGTATCTACAAGTTGTGCAATGTTGTAGGTGGTGTATAATTACATGTTACATTTATGACTTGGACATGGGTTGTCTTTACCCATTGATATTTCAATGTTGATGCATGTTGAATTTTGGTGGCTTGGTTTAGTCACTTGGTTTGTTGGTCTTTTTATCATGTTGAGGAGGTGAGATGGTATTACGAGGTATACTTATGATATGAGACCTATGCAATTGACTATGATTATGCAAATATGTGGATATGGTTGGGTTGAGGAATTGGTACATTTGGTGGTGATCATGGTGTCATGGATGTTTCTTGTGCATTAGAGACTTTGGAATGACATGATGGTTTATGAAGGTTCATTATTGGTGGTGTGTTTGGTTCCTTAACTATGGTACTTGAATATGGACATGTTTGGAAAATCATATTAGAGGTTGATTTTATGTTTGAGTGATTTAGTCTATATGGTTATTCTCTTAGATATCTCACTTTGCAGTTTACTAATGTGATGATGAGTTTGCATGTTTTAGTGATTGGATATACAAGTCATTTAGGTTGTGGATTAGCTACCCATTTACTTACAATGGGATGACTTGGTTTTGGATTATCTTTATTCACCAAGGTTGATTCCTTATTGTTGCAGACTTTGACATTTGGCCTTGTTCTTGGTCATTTGTACATTGGTATGTGTGCTTAGAGATGAGAGGATGAATGTTTCTTATAGTACTTGGATAGTTGTTTTGGGACTTGTAGCATGTGGTTTATCATGATGTCATGGATATCTTGGTTACACTTTTTAGTGGGAATTTTTTTATAGTGATGGATTGGCGGTGATTGGATATGTTTATGATGGTTTTGCAACTGTAGATATCTTCTTGGCTTGGAGATTTTGGTTCTACTTGTTATGTTACTGACAATTTAGTTTTTTGTGTAGACCTGGATGATCTTCATGGAGAGGATGGTTTCCATGATGCCATGAGTGAATCTGTATCACAGTTCAGTGGGAGTTGTTGGCAATGATTTGGACTCGCCATTTGATGGTGGATGCTCTTTTGTAATGATTGTTGGTGTCATGGATGGAATCTTGGATTCTACTTTTATGCAATGATGGTTCATTAGCATCTTTGGTTTCATTTTTTAGGGGATGGTTTTATTCACACTGATTACATATGTTGATTTTTGGTTTAGGGTGTCATGGTATTATGTCACTGTTTACTCTTGATCACGTGTTAGAGATTCGACATAGTACTTGTTCTCTTGAGACCAGGATGTCTCCATTGTTGTATAAGATATCTTATGTAGAAGATGGTTAGATCATGTTGTCATGTTTATGTTCCTGATTCTTGATTGGAGATTTGACATTGATTGAGTGTGGTTCTCTTGGTATTGGGTACATCTATAATTTTCTTGATTACATCATGATCGTGCTATGTTGCATTTGGAGTTTGGAATGGATTGGTTGGTTATAGGTACTCATGGATACTTGGAGACATAGGTGAGGCTTGCTTTCTCTTATGGTTAGATACATGGGTTGAGATGGTTACTCTTGGTGAGATTTCAACAGGAAGTTTGAGGAGCCTACACCTTGGTTAGATGTGAGTTCAACATGGACCTACGAGGAGAGTGTTGACTTGGATATCTTGGAGGAACATTCCCATTCCCCACTCTTGGTCTTCTCAGTGGTTTCACTTGAGAGGTATTTCTCATTGATACTTTCAGGTGCTTTATGTTTTATGCTTTATCTTCTAATGTATTTGGATATTGAGCTATGGATATATGGTTTTGGAGGGTTCATATGAGTGATGGCATGTTTATCTCCTTATGTATTGTGAGTACATTCATTGATGTTGAGTTTAGGAGATGTATTGGGATTATTTCCTTCATTGGGAATGGATTTAGTTTGATCTTCTTTGGTTATGAGAGGCTTACATCCATGTTGATTACATGATACATATGTTCTGTTTAATATTGGTGATTGAATGGTTAGGTTTTTTCATGGCTTTTCTTTTGGGGTGTTGTGGAGGAGGTTATACTTGACACAGTTGGAATTTAGAGGTGTATGTAGTAGATTTTTCTATAGGTATATGATGTGAAAAGTTTCTCTCATTTGGTCTTGGTTATCTTCTTGTATGTTTGGTTTCATATTACATTGGTTTGAGGTTTGGTTGGAGCTATTGTGATCACTAGCTTGTGGTCATGTTTTTTCACTTATGTTCTTGGGTGATGACATGGAAGTTCCTTTATCTTTTTTCTTTGTTGGGTGTGGAGAACTTGGGAGAGCTATGGAGACTTGTGGTGAGAGTTGTTCTTACAGGATATTGGCCTAAAAGTTTTGCATATCATAGTGGATGATTTCTTGGTACTACATGATGTTGTTTACACATTCTATATGATGCTATCGGTAGACATGGTATGCCTTGAATCTGTTTCAAATTTTCATTTCCCATGCAATGGGAGCTCTTGGATGTGTATTCCATTCTTTGACAAGTTTTGCACATGGAGTTTACGATTATAGTTTATGGGTGTATATGTTTATAGCATGAGTTTACTATGTTTTGTATACCTTGGAGGTAGGGATAGTTGGATGTATTGGCACTTGTTGTGGGTGTTCTTTCAGCTTTGGGTTTGTGTATCTTGACAACTACTAGTGGATATTGATACCTTTGGATTGAGTGTTTGTGTTTGGGATTTTAGTTGAGCAGGACTTATGCTTCGTTGTGATAAACTGTGTGGCTTCTCTTTGGATGGATTTTTATCTTTGTGCATTGGCATGATGGAGGATGAGAGCATTCATGCTTGGGATGTTGGTCACTTTGATTCCATCATCGTATAAATGGCTATATTGATTGTTCATTTGATTCATGTTTTGAGGTTACTTGTTCCCCTTATGTAATGTATACAACAAGTGGGAGAATACTAGGAAAAGGTGTGTTGTACACCTTGCATAATATATTTAATGTAATTATTCTTGGAGCCACTTTATGTTGTATGTAACATTGGGACAAAAGTTAACTTGCTAAAAATGTAATTATTTAATATTGGGGAAAATAAATAAATAAAGTACCCAATATTAAATATGGGGACATGGTTTTGTAATCTTATGGTTTTAGTCACATGGTTTTGTGTAATACCACTTGGTGGTTTTTGGGGAGCTTGCTTCTATAAAAGCAAACACAAAGGTATTATTTAGGTTGGGAATTTTGCATGTTAGCTTTGGTTAGCATTTGTGAGGGTTTGAAGCATGGCATGGGATGTGTGGTTGCATGCTTGTGTAGACACTTAAAATATTCATGCATTTCAATTCACCATTTTAATTGAATAACCTTTATTTCATTAAATATAACATTTCATCCTTTAATTAAATAGATTCACTTTATTTAATTAAATCATTACCTCATTTGATTAAATAGATCAATTTTTAATCAAATCCTAACTTTCCATCTTTTGATTAAATAGATCATCTCCTAAGTTCATCTCCTTTAAATTGAATAAATTAACCTTTATCTTACATCATCCTTTTAATTAAATAAATCAAACTTTATTTAATTAAATCTCAAAATTCATATTCCTCCTTTTTTATTTAAATAAATCCAAGTATCTAAGTCAAATGGGTCAAAACACCTAATCATCATCTTAAATTAATCAAACCATGATTAATCTAATCTAATCACCCATCACATCCTCTAGCTTTTCACACTTGTACAATTAAATCGATTAATTCATTTATTAAATCCTCATTTTCCCTCAACAAGGCATCTTTAGAGAATATTCCCTCAAGTTTGAATTTGAAAACAAGTTGACTTGTCCCTTCCAACATGGTATTAACACCCCTCTTACATGTCCCCCACTTGGCATTTAAGTCCCTTTTTCTCCCTCCAACAAGCCAAACTTGAATTTGAAAAGGACAAATAATCTCATTTATTGGCACATTGACCAAAACTTGCACGTTCCTCAACCATTCACATGTTGACAAATGGCACTTTCCCATTGGTTGAATCTTTGTCCCACATTGCTCTCTTTTGGGAACTCTTTCAACTTGGTAAATTATTATATAAATAGAAGGCTCATTCTTCATTCTTAGCATCCACAATCTTCATACAAAGTTACTCTCTTCAATTGAGAGCTGATTTTGTCCACTTCATTGCATCTTCAACAATCTTCATCATTTGAGCCTGTCAAGGATTGGGAAAGGGTCACTTCTCAAAAGTGACACCAATCCACTATGGAACAGGTATATATCATGCTTCTTTGATAGTTTCAATTATTTTGTTTGTGAGGTATGATGTGTTATTTCATAGGAGTATTTATGCATCTACATGAACTAACCCCATTGCTAACTAGTGTTGGAGTTTTAGCTTTGTGCAGATTTAGGGGTACTCACATATGGCACTAGAAGGAGGGCTACAAAATATAATAAAAATCTTGGATAGTCTACAAAATTTGTGTTTTATGGAGTTTTTCAAATGATCCTTGTGTTCAAATTTCTTTATTGTGTTTTCGGTTCAACTCATTAGGCTTTTTGTAGACATAAAATGTTTGAATTCTTTTGGAGCTATTTTTATCTTGCTATAACATACTTCACTTTCCTTCAATCCTAGCAACCGTGGCTTATAGCTTTAATCAATTCTCTAGACCTATAAATTATGAATACCTTGGGATTATACAACCTTTTCATTCTATGTGGCAATCTTGGCATTTGTATTCATTCCTAAATACCATTCAAGTTGTAATTTTCCTCTATTTTTTTATTTTGCAGATTTAAAATATGTGAAGTATTCATGCCATTGGAACTGTGTCTTAAGATGATTGAGGTTTTGTCTTAAATGCAATATTAGATGCGCATAGGGAAATATTATTTCTAGCATTAATATAGCTACATCTTTTTTCATTAATATTGTTGTTGCTATAGCAATTGGCATACATAGAGCTGTAATAGAAAGTCATTCATTCAAAATTTAAAAGTTGATCACTCTATTTCATGTGTTCTATCCCTAATCTCTGATGAAATTCCTCTGTGCTTTTTTTTTCTTTCTTTTTTTGTCCTTCCACAAAGCTACATATTTTTCCTCAGGATAGAGAGGATGCTAGTCCAAAGGTGGGTCGTTGTTGGAAATTACAACAGCTTAAAGTTTCCTTGTGTGGTTTTCCACCAGCTAGTAGCTTTTGATTGAATACTTCGTACACCCTTAAAGTCAATATTTACAATCAATGCATTTAATGAATGACGTCTCTTTAAAGCTTGAAGTGGGGAAGGCTATTGAATCTAAATTTACACCAATCGATGCTTGCAAGTTCCTAATTCTACATCTGCTAGTTGTATTAACTTCCTTTCTCCTTTTGAAGACTACGTAACTCAATTATTTTATGCCTACCAAATACATTTGCAAGTTTCTAGAGCCTTTTTACACTTTATGCGCCTATTAGTCACATTTGCAGGAAATTTTTTAAAGCCTTTTTAAAGTCCATTATGCACATATGCTGCAAGACAGCTTTGTCAAACTTTTAGTCAAGTATTCTGAGAATAGTTGTGAGGTCTGGTTACTATCTGCCAAAATGCATTAATTTGAAAACTCTTTTTTATTGGCATAGGGGCATCACTTTACACCTAACAAAGGCACACGTTTGAAGGTCTCCAAATGATTTTATTCGCTATTTTCTTATGCCTACTAATAAGCAGTAGCTAGAAATCTTTTTGAATAGGAGCCTTCATTTTCCTTTCAATGTAAATAGAGGCCATATGATTCCAGCTATGTGCAACTTCATTCAATATAAATAGAGGCCATGCAGCTTCATTCCTTTTGGACCGCACCTTATTCCCTTAATGACATATCCTTCCTAATTTGTATTGCATATCTTCAATTATGCAATCATTGTTGGTACCAAATCTATTGTGGGGAGTTGGGTTTGGTCATGTGAAAGATGCGATGGGATTCTAGCTATGTGTACCATTCTTCAAATTGCTTGATATTTATTTTGCACATTGAATGTTCCTTTGATGTAGGCGTCATGTCAACTAGTTGGGCATATTGTTCAGGCATCCTGACAAAATAATTTAATTGCTTTAATTGCTACAGTTTGTCGCTCATTCTTTGTTGGCCATTTAGTGTGTTGTTGTGTATTTCTTAAAGGATTTATGTTAAGAAATTTAGCTTTCATTTGCATCTCCACAGCCCACTCACTTTTAGCATTGGAAGAGCCTTCTTCAAAGTATAACTTACCAAGTGTGGTTATAAAACATGGCATTAAATTTTTATCTCTACGCATGGAGACTTGAAATTTTATGAGTTTGAAAAAATTCTAATGGTTTGTATCTTTAAAGAAGCTTTTCATGCAAATCTTAGTTTGTTAGGATTAAATTATGGGCAAGAGAGGCTTTTATCTTTGTTAGCAAGTTGTCTTTTACTTTAAAGTCTAAGAGAGTAGGGTTATTATTAATGATTTTCTTTTTGTTTTTCTTCAAAATCATTGGTCTTTAAGATCATTCTATTATTTGAAGTTAATGCTTCAATCTTCACATGAGTTGTCTTTTTTTATCTTGTAGGGATTTTGTTCACGCAAGGGCTTTGTAACATTGCAAGATAAGAGGCGATCTTGAACAAATATTAGAGGCAAAGAGGATTGAATCCTTAAAAATTGAAATCAAAAGCATTTTTGAATGCTTAATACTTTCATTATACCCATTAGTTTTTTGTTTTGAACCAACTTACTTTTTGGATTCTAAAAAGAACAACTCTTGAAGTCTTTCATTTTTTGTGACAAGGAACTTAAAATGAACTTTAGGAAAAACTTACTAAAGTTGGTTTTTAGAGTTAACAATTGAACAAGGCAAGTTTTCACATTTCTTTTGGTGCTTTAAAATGAATCAAAATCATTGCTTTGTGGACTTAAAATGAACATGTGCAACTTTTTTTTGTGATTACTTACTCAAACCAATGCCATCGAAAAGGACGTATGCACTTCTCTCGTGCTTCATAGTGATCTTGAGAATCAAAAGGTTTTTTTGGTAATCTTAGGTTGAGATAAAGTGCTCACCTCCACACTTCATTTTGGGTTTAAAATTGAACTAAACATTGTGCGAGTGTGAGTAAACCTATTGCATGTGTTCTCCCTTTGTTTCTTTACAAAGGTTGATCGACCTATGAATATGTTTGCTCGCTTTTGTTTATCTTAGAGGGCCTTCTTGGGGAAAAAATACTTACCCAAAGGAATGACTCATCCGGTAACACTCTAAAGCCAAGAGTATTTCTAGCCGGGATATAAATGTGGATATTAGAATAAACATCAATATCATGTGGTTGAATCCGATGAGAAGGTAAGCAATGGTCTCTCACCATGTTGGTTCAACTCCTGTGAATGAAAAGTCTAAACTAAAACCCTTGTTTAGAAATTTCCAAAATCCTTGATCTATTTGTTTGTGCAAGAACGGTCATTCTGAAGCCGCCCCACACTTTTATGATCTTTATTAGAAATGGAAAGCATGCCATGGGAGTTTCATGGGTGTTGATGCTTGTCTGCCTCGTATAAGTGAGTGTCGTGGAGGGGAGCTAGTGGGTTCAACCATCTAACCATTCACTAAAGATAAGAGTAGTTGGACTTGTCCAAGTGGGAAATCAACAAATATTGTCTTTCACATCCATAAGGTTGTGCTTGTTCTTGGTTACAAAAACACTTTTCTTGTTTGAAAACATTTGGAGACAAACATTTAACATCATTATCAAAATTTCAAACCCTTTAGGAGGAAAATACAATTAACCAAATTCATGTGTTATTGCTTACCCTTGGGATTTTATCCTTACAGGTTTCTAAACACTTGGATTTACATCTCAATTTTCCTATAAAATTTAAACAATAGGTAACCTTGTCCTTAATTTCATAAAATTTTCACATAATATACCTTGTGAAATGAGAAGAAGTTGAGACATTCGACATCTAGTTTGAAAACCTAATCAAGAAGTGCTTGTGGTTAAACAAATTCATTAAGCAAATACTAAAAAAAATTGGACCCCACACATGTGTGTCCAATGATTTCATGCAAGATGAAGATCAAGAAACCAAAAGTAAAAGCCCTTAGTCTGAAAGACTTCAAAAGTGTCTCTCAACGCTATACGAATTTAGATGAAGACTATTTTTTCACTTTTATAGAAAAGCTTCAAGAAACAATTGTAGTTTGTACTCATTCTATTACTGTCAAAACCCCAATCTTTTTAGGGAGTTTGAACATATTTCTTAGAGAAAATCTTGTTCATCAAAACCGAGGTCTAGTAAGCAAGTGTATTTTTAGGTAAACCTAGGAGCAAAATCAAACCTCCAAACATCTTTGAATATCAAAACCAAAATCATCTCATCATCAACTGTTCAAAAATCTTAGAAAATTCCTTCATGTTAAACTTTGGAAAAATCATTTGAAACCAATCCAAAATCACCTTGTTTTATTGAATGCATGTAGATGCATCCTTCTCCACATATTTGATCAAATTATCAAAACTTGTGGAAAAATTAATCCCTTGATAACATACAACATCTTGGGATTTAGGAGTTCATTATCAATATCATCATGTTTGGATAGGGGTGTTTAGATGAATCCTTCTTCTCACACCTAGAAAAATTAGCATCTTGTGAATGATTTAACTCTAGGACAACATCCAACCTCTTAGAGTTTGTGAGTCCACCAAAATCTGAATTCAAAACAAATCGATCCTAAATCAAGTCCTAAAGTTTAACATACCCTTCAAGATTTTCTCAATAGTTCCAATCATCCATCAAACGTTCATCTTACATCCATATCATTATCACCCTTTGATCCTTAAATCATCCTAAAATTTTCTCTTTTGTACCTAAAGTTAGATCAATTCAAAGAATTAGATAATTCACCTTCCACATTCTTGAAGATTGATCCCTATTTGATGGTCCAAACTAGATCACAACACAAGAGGAACATGGAAGCCAACAAAGAAACATCTACTTCAAGTGACTTAAGTCAAACCACTCCCGAAATGAATCCCATTGGTTTGGAAATCTCACAGTTAACCTTCCTCCACTTTTGCAAGACCATCAAGAAGAAGGTGTCCAAATGGAGGATCTTACCAATAATCCCTTTGGAATGTCACATGAGGAAATCACTGAAATAATTCAAAATATGGAGAATCATAAGATTATCAACATCATGATGAGAATCAATCCCTCATTGTACATGCTCGAATTAGTAAAGCAAGGGGCTAAACTCCCCTCCAACTTCAATGTGAGCATTATTGTGGAACCATATTTTGGAGTCATTCCTCCAATCTCATCTACCATCCCCATTTCATCTACCCCCTCATTTCAAAGCATCACTCAAAACATCCCACAAATCACATCATCCGTTGCTCCAACGCAGCCCATTGTTAACAAAGGAAGTGCATTTCTCAATGCATTGCAAACACATCCTCTAATAAACAATCGGGATTTGGACACAATCACCATCTTGGGAAAAACCATACCATTGCATACATATGACCCTCTCACCTTTCATGATCCAAATGAACCATCATCATCATTCCACATAACAACCCAAACCTCTCTCCCCATAACCTCGCAAGGAGAGGGTGACATGTTCGGACTAGGGGGAATTTTCAACACTACACCATTTCCTCAAGAGATCACATTTCCACCACTTCCACCATTTCTATCATCATCCACACCACTTATTGGCTTAGGGCTTCCCCCTTTACAAAATATCAATCAAAATCAAACCAACATCTCGAACATCAATCAAAACATCACGCTAAACTCTCAAAACTTGTCATCGACATCGCAACAACAAATTACAACTACACGAGAAATCACCACATCATAAAACACCCCCCTAACATATCAAAGCATGGTATCTCAAGGACTAACCACATTTATTGCACCATCTTCCAATCAAATCCCAATCACCAACATGACAGTGCCTCTCACCACCACAACAATCACCATTCTGAATCCACCACCACCACCACCACCACCACCAACCTCCAATACATCAAGCCAATATAGTATGGCATTGCAAGTCACTCAAAAAGCTACTTATCAAAAGGAATTATTGCAAGTACAAAAAAAATCCACACAACTAGCTACATAACAAGTCGCGCAACTAGCTATGCAAGCTGCTCAAGCTACCCAAGTCGCACAACAAGCGCAACAGGACACATAAGCCCAAGCCTTATTGCAGAAACAACAACAACAAGTAGCTCAAGTTGCACAAGCTGCATAGGTGCAAGCAAGAGCACAAGCTACACAAGCTCAAGCATAAGCTAAGGCCCAAACTCAAGCGCACGCTCAAGCCAAAGCCCAATATCAAGCACAACAAGCACAAGCACAAGCACAATATCTTGCATAACAACACACAACACAACAACAAGCATATTGACAAGTGCTAAAGCAATATCAAGAACAATAGGAAGAAACCCAATTAGCATCTCAACAACAAGCACAACAACAAGCTCAACAACAAGCATTAATAGCACAACAACAACAAGCATTGTTAGTACAATAGCAATTAGAAGCATACTTGGCTTAACAAAATATGAAAACATCATCCATCAACATACCAACCAATCTTCCCATCCCACTGATAATTGAACCACCTCAGAACACTTTCATCCCACCCCCTTATCTGAAAAATGATGTGACATCACAAATCAGGTTGCTCTCGCAACAAGTGCTTGACCTTCAATCAGGGCGAACCACAAAAACACCTAGCAACTTGTGTCCTCATCCGTTTGAAAAAATCCTTGTAATGAAACCATTCCTGAAGGGATTTGAGAGCCCAAAATTTGATAAGTATCATGGGACGGGAAACACTAAAGATCACATCAAGGAATTCCAGGTTCATTGCATGGAAGTCATGTATGACAATACCTATCTGATGTGGCTATTTCCTAGGAGTTTGGCTAGCCACACTATGGAATGGTTCTCTCACCTACCTACAGGCATCAAAAAATTCCAAGAAATAATAGATGCATTCATCAAAAACTACACATGCAATATCACCATGGATGTTAGTCTTGAAGAACTATCGGCTCTGAAATAAGGGAAGAATGAATCATTCACTTCATTCTTACAACAATGGCGATCCAAGGCCAATCAGAGAAAATGGGTCATGCCCAAGGAACAACAAGTGTGAACTATCATATCCAACCTTGATGGCCTCTTGGAATTCCATCTCAAGGTCCAAGGGATCACCACGTATGACCCGTTGATTTCCAAGGTGCTCAGCATCGAACGAGCCCTTATGACACAACCTAGAGGATCAACTTCATATCCTAAACAATAGAATAATTGTCCACCCACCAATTACAATGACAAACCTCACACATGGGTAAGAAAAAAAATATTAACAATGATGGTGTCGTCGATTCCAAAGTTGTCATCAATGCCCCTCAGAAAAACACACAAAAAAACCAAAACCATCATCAAAACAACCATCATGCGAACACAACACAAAAAAAAATCAAGCAATCAATAACATCAATGATCAAAGGGGACTGCCCCAGTGAAACAAGAATTCCATCAAGTGAAAGTACACCGCTCTTGGGGAACCACTTGAAGTCATCATAGAAAATAAAAAATGAAAACCTCATCAAGATTCCCAGCTATGAGAACTACCAAGAACCAGACATTAAACCTCCTTGGTATAACAAAAATCAGCTCTGCAACTTCCACAAAATCAAAGGGAATACCACTAACAATTGCATGAGGGTAAAGAACATATTCCAATACCTCATTGATCAAAGGATCATAAATGTGGAACAACCAGCAAGAAACCAAAACCTCAAAATATACACAAATCCGATGCCTAACCATAACAATAAAGGAAACAATAACACTGATAAGGGGAAAGGCACCTTCAAAAATGTGAATCATGTGTAGGAAATTTTCATTGCTTCTCTAGATGATATTGTGTAGTAATCACTATCAAAGGAGCTCAAGACGATTGTGGCATCACCACAAGAGGCAAAAAAGTTACTATCATAGGATAATCCCAACCAAATAGAACTTTCATGTCCAATTCAAAATTCTTTCCCAATGGTTACAATGTCCTTGATTAGCTAAAAAGAATGCCAGCACAAATCTCCATCATGGAGTTATTAAAAATCTCATCCACCCACAAGAAAATAATTGAGGAAGCATTGGCTTCATCTGTCATCCCTGCGGATCTTGATGCAGAACAATTCCAAGCTATGGTCAAAAACATCATTACCTCAAATCTCCTTACATTCTCCAACCAAGATTTTCCCGCTCAACCATCTCATAACCGTGCACTCCATTTAGAGGTCTTAGTGTAGAAAAGTAAATTCAAGCGAGTCTTGGTGGATGGAGGTGTAGGCTTGAATATTTGTTCCCTCAAGCTCATTAAGCAGTTAAAAATTTCAAAGGATTCCATCGACAAAGGAAAAGGTATTACAATCATAACATATGATGATCAGGAAAGAGTGTCCCATGGCACAATAAGAATTCCTATTCAAGTAGGGCCAGCTATCATGGAAACCACTTGTCAGGTCCTAGACCTTGACTTGCCTTATAACATTCTCCTAGGATGTCCATGGATCCATGCAATGCAAGCAATAGCATCAACCTTCCATCAATGTATCAAATTCACATATGAAGTACAAGAGGTCACCATCCATGGAGATCCTGAACCATTCTCCTACTGCAAGAACCTTGAGGAAAAATACTACAAAATGCCTCGAGTGCCTAAAAATGATGAAGGCTGTCAACACTGTACATTGATCCAGCCACCCTCACTTCCACTTCTGCGATAGAGACACCCACCACTCCCACCATTCCCACCATCTTTTATATCAAAGTCATCATCTAGGATAATGGTTGCAAAAACTACATGATTCCCAAAAATTCTTTTGTGGTAGGAGAGTTACCACAATCTCCCAGATCACGAGGATGTTCACAATCAAATGAAGCCTCTACATCTCAAACATCCCCTAAAGAATATCCCAACTTTAGAATTTGGGTAGATCTCAATTGAGAAGTCATAGAGGAGGACTCATCTCATCTCCTATACCAAGATAATAGACCAGTAGTTAATCTACCAATGGATGACAGAAGAAAAGGTTTTCAAATGATGCTCACAATGGGCTATGATAAAAAAACAAAGACTTGGAAAAAATGACAATAGGCTTATAATACCTATCATTCCAGAGACGTGAATGAGAAATCTTGGCCTTGAATGTACCCCTTCGAGTATAACCATACATGGCCAAAATCCTCCAATTAGAAAGCTCAATAATCCTCCTCAGCAATCCACGGCCAAACTTCGCTTACCTGTATCTACAGGTCGAGTCATAGACAACTTCACATTTGACATAACTGACGTCTATAGTAGTATTGATGATGAGGATCCCATAACCAACCTACCTAGGCTCTTTGAGGATACCACCCTTCTCATGATTACCACCTTATCCTTTGAGTCAGACCATCACAATCATAAAATCCACCTAGTTTACCCCCAACTCATCGATTATGACCAACGTTGACCGCCAGTTCTTGACACATTCAAAAATGATGAGGTGCTCTTAGAATTCATGGGACTACATGATAATATTTCATGTGGGGATCACAAATTAGGATTCATCATTGAGCTAGATATGCACACATATTATGGGGAAACGATTGAATCCTTCAATCACAAAAGTGAAAAATTGAGAGTAATATCTAAGTCCTTGAGTGAAAACCACACTCTGTCACTCTCCAACATGAAAAAAGTAAAAATAAAGGATGCATACAATGGTGAAAACCTCTTTGAGGCACCTGAGGATGGGGGATTCAATCTTCCTTTTAGAGCCCTTCATCATAAAAAATTAGAGGCACTAGCAGAAAAGTGCAATCCAGTTAATCTGGGAATAGAGGAGACCCCCCACATCACATTCTATGCAGAGTCATTACTGTCAAAAGAACAAGAACTCCTAGCATCCTTCTTGAGAGAGAGACAAGTTAACTTTGCATGGAGCTATATTGACATGCCAGGGCTTAATCCAGAAATTGTAGTTCATCACCTAGCAGTATACCCTAAAGCAAATCTTGTTAAACAAAAGCTTAGGAAAATGCACCCTCAAATCACCCTACTAGTCAAAATGGAATTAAAGAAGCTATTGGATGCAGGATTCATTCAACCAATAGACTATCCATAATGGGTTTCAAACCTGGTTCCCATCTCAAAACCTGATGGGGGCATCAGAATCTGCACAAATTTTAGGGACTTGAACAAGGCATGTCCAAATGATGATTTCCCACTTCCCAACATTGACATGATTGTAGACATGCTGGCAGGACACGAAATTCTTTCTTTGATGGACGGCTTATCGGGATACAACCAGATAATGATTGCTAAAGAAGACCATCACAAAATGGCCTTCACTTGTCCATGGGGCACTTACTGCTAGAATATGATGCCATTCAACTTGAAGAATGTAGGAGCAACATACCAAAGAGCCATGATGTTAACCTTACATGAAATGATACATAAAACTATCAAAGATTATGTCAATGACACACTAGCTAAATCCAGAAAGAGGAGGGATCACATAGCAACCTTAAGTGCCATTTTTGATAGGCTGAAAGAATAAAAAGTTCGATTAAATCCAAAGAAATGCATATTCGGCATACAATCAGGAAAGTTGATAGGATACATAGTGTCAATGAGAGGTATTGAGGTAGATCTTGCTAAGGTAAAAGTAATCTTGAGATGGAGGCACCCAAAACATTGAAACAATTAAGAGGTCTCCAAGGAAGGCTTTAGTCCATCCGAAGGTTCCTTGCACAATTGGAAGATAAACATAATCCATACTCTCACCTACTTCACAAGGGAGTAGTGTACAAATGGGATAACAAGTGTGAAGAATCTTTCAATAAGATCAAAGAATATTTGCTTACACCACCAGTCCTCATGCCACCGATCCAAAGAAAGCCATTAATTCTCTATGGGCCAGCAACAACAATAGCCCTTGAAGCTCTCCTAGCTTAGCACGATGAAAATAGAATAGAAAGGGTCATATATTATATCAGTAGGACAATGATTAGTCATGAGTTAAACTACTCATTCATCAAAAAAGCATGTTTAGCAGTACTGTTTGCTTCATATAAATTCAAACATTACATGTTGGTGCACAAAGCCAAACTCATTGCCAAAATTGATCCCCTCAAGTACTTACTATCCAAAGCAATGCTCATTAGAAGAATGGCCAAATGGGTCATGATACTATCAGAGTATGACATTGAATATGTGAAGCAGAAAGTAATTAAAGGCCAAGTCATCATAGATCAGCTTGCAGAAGCACCAATCTATTCAGAGAATTCTCTCATCTCATAGTTTCCAGATGAAACCATCTTCAATCTCAACATAGCTAACCACTAGAGACTTTACTTTGATGGCTCATACATGCAACATGGATTAGGATCCAACATCTTCTTTATCACCTCGCAGGGGGACTGCATACCTAGATCATATAAATTAGCATTCTCCTACACCAACAACATTGCAAAATATGAGGCTTTAACCATAGGTCTCAGAATAGTAGTGCAGTGGCACATCATGGCCCTCAAGGTATATGGAGACTCTCAGCTGATAATAAACCAAGTAAATGGTGAGTACCAGACTAAGGATGATAAGCTCACTTCATACAAGAAACTCGTGGAGACTCTCAAGGAATTCTTTATTGAGATCACATTTGAGCAGATTCCCAGAGAAAACAATAGAGCAGCAGATGTCATGGCAATGATTGGATCCCTACTAGAAATCCCTCACAATGTCCCAAAATAAGAATTCTTGGTAGAGCAGCTTCTCATGCCCACATTCAAGGTACCAGAATTGGAATTTGTGTGTGAAATCGTTCATCCCAGTGATCCCTTGTAACATGACATTTATACCTACCTATGAATAGGTGTCCTACCTATTGACTTACTTTCAACCTTAAAATGAACCTTTGTAAAAAAGGCATCCCGATTTATCATCCTAGGAGATACCCTATATCATAGGAGTATTGAAGGAACCTTATTACGTTGTTTAAATGCCGAGGAGGCATTGAATGCTTTAATTAAGGTGCATAATGACATATGTGGTTCACACTCGAGTGGAATGACCCTAGCCAAGAAATTGTCAAGGATGGAAAATTATTGGCCTACAATGGAAAGAGAAGCACATGACTACATCAAAAGGTGCCTACAATGTCAGTAGTATGGGGACCTCATCCATGTTCCAGCTCAAGAACTTCATCCCATCATCACACCATGGCCCTTTTCAGAGTGGGGACTTGATCTCATTGGAAAAATCACTCCCACTTCATCTAATGGCCACAAGTTCATCATAACCGCCACTAAGTACTTTACCAAGTGGGTCGAAGCCATACCCATGACATATATAACCGGGAAGCAAATATCAAAGTTCATCCTAAACTATCTCATTTTCTATTATGGTGTCCCACAAGCCATTATCTTAGATAATGGGACACCATTTAAGAATCAAGACATCCATGACTTGTGTGAAAAATTCAAAATCCAACGTCACTTCTCCACCAGATACTATCCCGAAGGAAATGGCCAAGAAGAGACCACAAATAAAACCATTTTAAAGATCCTCAAGAAAACAATCAATGACATAGGTCATGACTGGCATCTGTGGCTCAATCCCGTTCTCTGGGCCTACCGAACTAGCATCCACACACCCACTGGTGTCAACCCCTTCTCCCTAGTCTACGGATCAGACGCAGTACTCCCCATTGAGATAGAGCTCTCATCATTAAGAATATCACTGCAAAACCTCATCACGGATGAATAGTACTGAGTATCAATACTGAATTAGTTGGAGCTACTAGATGAGTGGTGTATAAATGCTTTAAATCATTTGCAAGTCTATCAAAATAGACTCAAGAGGAGCTATAACAAGAAATTCAAAAGTAGAACATTCCAAGTTGGAGAACTAGTACTAAAGGAGAATTAGAAGAACATCCCAAATCCAAACAGCAAAGGAAAATTTGAACCAACTAGTTGGGACCATTTGTTATCACAACAAGCTATAAGTTAGGGGCATATCAATTATCAACACCTAAAGGGGAACCTCTGTAAGAGACCATGAATAGCTCTCATCTCAAAAAAATTATGCCTAATATTTCAAGGTATAGAACCAAAAAAATTTAAAAAAATTAGAAAATGTCCAGAAAAAATGGTTACTTTGGAAAAAACCTAGCAAACAGGCATCTTGGTGACAAAAAAAAGAAGCAAAAAATCCAAAAAAAATAGAAAAAGGATCAAAAACAATAAAGAGAAAAATCGTCCTCTAGTGAAAACCACTTCGGTGGCACTTTGGACAAGTACCTTGGTGAAAACCTGGCAAAGAGATGCCTTGTATAAATAAGCCCTTTCCATTGACCAAGATCTTCATGGCTCATTCTACATCATCCATCCATTATGTTTCCATCATCCATCGCATTCAGATCTCCATCCATCACCCATTCATTTGACATCTGCATCATAGCTTGGTCCTATGTTCATATCATGATCTCTTCTAGTACTACTAGGCCCATTCCCAAGGTCAGTTTGTCTTGCCTTTATCAGAGTAGTCTATTGCATCATGTTGGGGGCATGTTCCCATCAAATCGGATTCATGTATATTCTTGAGGTCCTAAAATCAGAAAAGCCAAAAACATCCAAAAATCCAAAAATCCAAAAACATCAAAAAATCAAAAAATCCATAAACATCAGAAAATCACCAAAATCCAAAAACATTCAAAATGTATCAAAATCCAAAAATAGGTCAAAAATTAAGTCAAAAAGTCAAAAATAAAGTCATCTTGTTGAACTATGGGTTTTTGAACCTTGAACGTAGGCAAGGCTGATCTTTGATCTTCCCTCGAGACACTTAGGTCAGTCCTTTAGGAGTCTATCATTATAAAATGACATTTCATCATGTATATCTTCATTTGTAAATCAGTGAAGTCATCAGTTGAACTACATGGTCTTTGTGTGTATAATGTAGAAAAGGCTAATCTGATTGATCAGCCCCTAAGGCCCCTAGGATAGGTCCATAGGTTAGTCTCTTGGTCAAAATCTCAGAAAACCCCAAAACATTTGAAAATCAAAAATCAAAACATATGAAAATATCAAAAAATACCAAAAGTAGCCTCAAAACATTGCAAAACTCCAAAAACATCCAAATATTTGGAAAAATCCATTTGCTCATCTCATTTTCATCCACAACAACATCAATCATAATAAACAATCGTCATCCTCAACCTTTGGTAAAACAATTGGAAACAAGTCTAGCAAGTTAAAAGTGAAAACTCAAATGTTCATTCTTTGGTTTAAGTTAGTATGTAAACAAGTTGGTCAACTCTTTGTGTCAATAGCCTTTCATCCAATCAGTCTCATATCAATCATCTGATAACATCATTTCCTTGGATGTATCCTTCCTACAATGGGCATTATTTATTGGAAAGAACACTTTGGATAAACAAAATGACGTGCCACCATCCACTAACATGTCCTAGGATGTATCCTTCCTATAATGGGCATTATCTTTTGGCAATAGTTTTGGTTCTTATCCTTAAAAACACATTCCCTTTTGGTTAGTGATATTGAAGAACATTAGCTTGTTTGTTTACTTTATCTTTGTCTTTTGACTTATCTTTGTGCTCATTCCAATAACCTCTTGATGATGTCCAAACAAATAGATTTAGAGAGATAGGAATGGGGCAACGATCATTATCTTTTGTCTACTGTTCTTGTAGGATATTCATGTAATTTAACTTGGAAAATACTTTCTTTGTTAGATATGTATGGAGGGTGTTTTGGGCAGCTTGTTGACTATTGCATTGATAGGTTATACCTTTCTGTGTTTTGGTCTAAGATATTTGAAACTTCTAAAGTGCATCCTAGCAAGGTTTTCGTATGTCAGGTGTGAACAAGAATACTCCTATCTATTGGTCAAGTCAAAGTCCATCACACTAAGTGCAACGCCATCCTGGTTCTTTATACCTTGATGCATCGTGCTTATGCATGTTATCAAACATAAGGTAAGTGGCCCTTTTAAAATCCCAATTCTTGATAAGAAATCATCCATTTCTCATCATCATCTCTCATAAAGTTGGCTTGTTGGATCCTCTTGTCATCACCTGATTTCTTCTTTTCCGCACTAACATCACATCATGATCAGTTAATCATCATCACCAATGCATCCATCTTGCATCCACAAACCATCAGCATTTTTCACATCATCTCACATGCATTTTCATCGTCACAATATAGATCTATTAGTATAAGCATCTCATAAAAATCATACATTTGCATAAAAAATCCATTTCATAATCATAGCATATCACATCATCCATCTCATCCATCTCGCATGCATTATATCATCATTTAAGTTGTTTAGGATAATATAGATTGGTTATTCTAAGCATCTTAAAACCATCGCATTTGCATCATCATCATAACCATCCATGTGTCCATATTGAACCTCTTTGTCATGAGATCAACCCTCAAATAAAATATTTTTGCTCGATCTCTCGAGGGGGCAATGTACCAATGTACTTCTTTCTATTGGGGCATCCGAATAAATCAGAAATTTTTTTAAACTCTGATCACGGTAGGTTTATTCTTTGAACCAACATAGCAAGTACATTGTTTCAAAGAGGGGAAAAATGTAGACACTTAAAATATGCATGCATTTCAATTCACCATTTTAATTGAATAACCTTTATTTAATTAAATCTAGCATTTCATCTTTTAATTAAATAGATTCACTTTATTTAATTAAATCATTACCTCATTTGATTAAATAGATCAATTTTTAATCAAATCCTAGCATTCCATCTTTTGATTAAATAGATCATCTCCTAAGTTCATCTCCTTTAAATTGAATAAATTAACCTTTATCTTACATCATCCTTTTAATTAAATAAATCAAACTTTATTTAATTAAATCTCAAAATTCATATTCCTCCTTTTTTATTTAAATAAATCCAAGTATCTAAGTCAAATGGGTCAAAACACCTAATCATCATCTTAAATTAATCAAACCATGATTAATCTAATCTAATCACCCATCACATCCTCTAGCTTTTCCCACTTGCACAAATAAATCAATTAATTCATTTATTAAATCCTCATTTTCCCTCAACAAGGCATCTTTGGAGAATATTTCCTCAAGTTTGAATTTGAAAACAAGTTGACTTGTCCCTTCCAACATGGCATTAACTCCCCTCTTACACGTCCCCCACTTGGAATTTAAGTCCCCTTTTTCTCCCTCCAACAAGCCAAATTTGAATTTGAAAAGGTTAGCTAATCTCATTTATTGGCACATTGACCAAAACTTGCACATTCCTCAACCATTCACATGTTGACAAATGGCACTTTCCCATTGGTTGAATCTTTGTCCCACATTGCTCTTTTTTGGGAACTCTTTCAACATGGTATTCTATAAATAAAAGGCTCATTCTTCATTCTTATCATCCACAATTTTCATACGAAGTTACTCTCTTCAATTGAGAGCTAATTTTGTCCACTTCATAGCATCTTCAACAATCTTCATCATTTGAGCTTGTCAAGGATTGGGAAAGGGTCACTTCTCACAAGTGACACCAATCCACTATGGAATAGGTATATATCATTTTTCCTTTATACTTTCAATTAGTTTGCTTGTGAGGTATGATGTGTTATTTCATAGGAGTATTTATGCATCTACATGAACTAACCCCATTTCTAACTAGTGTTGGAGTTTTAGCTTTGTGCAAATTTAGGGGTACTCACAACTTGTTCACACAAATTGCTTGGAGATGGTTTCTTGCTTCAATGGTGTTCATGGAGACTCTGAAGATGTATTGTAATATTTATTTCTGAATAATAATTGAGAGATGGATGCTTTTGGAGGCTAGGTTTTTCCCTCTTGAGGGTTTTCCTAGGGTATATCATATGCCATATAGCAGGTGCAGATTTTGACTGGTGAGGGGCATCAGGCCTACCAATAGATTTTGGGCATTAATGTTGAGTGAGACCAAGCACATCAAGAGGTGGTGGCCATCACAACCGAGAGATATTAGGCTTTATAGAATCTACAAGTCATGACCACAGAGAGGGACCAGGAAGTTGTCTAGTGCCAACAAATAGAAGCTATGATGGTGGTCACACATGGTAGGACCATGTTAGCCAGATTATACAGAGAGGTTGTTACAAAGGTTTCATATTATAGGAAACATTATCATTGTGATGTATTGCAAGCACTTAGACAACCTAATTTTTCAAAGTGCAGAGATGCACGACTAAGAGCAGAGGATTAGCCTGAGAGGCAGGATAGAGAGGGTAGCATCCATCAGGGCTAGCTATCATGTATAGACCATTGGAAAAACAAGGATAGATAAATAAGAGGGGGGGTGAATCAGTTGTCACAGAATATTAAACTTCAATAAACTTTTCACACTTAAATTAATCTCTTATCTAATGAACAAGAAATTAACCAGAAACAATAAGAACACCAGAGATATAGAGAACACCAAGATTTTTTTGTGGAAACCCTGTTAGGGGAGAAACCATGATGGATGTTAGTCCACAAGATTATACCTTGTTAAATTATATTGAGAAATAAAAAGGGGAATGCACATGCATTTAGGCTCACTACCTAGAGCTCACTTCTCAATAACAAAATGGGTTCACTACCCAACAAATAATGGATTAGATCCAAAGGGATTTGAACTGATAGAATAGCTTATGTAAAAGCTGGATTATAGTTCCAATAAAGCACAAAAAAAATCTCTTCGCACTTCGCTCTTACTCTTCACACTCTTCTCTAGCTTCGAATGAACTGAATAATATTTTCACACACATAGACACACACTCATTACCTCACTCACACAACCACTCTTTTATATCCACTACACAGATTTACATCAACAACTATGTTGACCTAAATTTACAAATAAATTTTTGAATGTGGATCAAACACCATCAGCCACAATTAGGATAAGAATGAAAACAATACTCATGAGTGCACCAAACATTTAAATTTTAATCCTCAAGGATCCGCAACACATTACCACCATCATGTCAGCTAGGGACAAGAAAAACTGAACACGCACAAGAAAATCTTCGACCACAAGCACACCAATCAATGCAGGTATGCAACAATAATAGAGAACAATATAGAAGCATCCATGAGCACCAAGAAACAATATAGAAACATCTGCAACAAGTATAATCATCAGAATCAGACAAACTTCAATCAAGAACACTGACAGAGACCACAAAAACATTGTCAGAACACAAATCACCATAACATAGAAAAATATTCATGTGAACCTCTAAAATGTCTAGTGGATGAGCTAGACACACTCAACAGTAAACCCTTTAGTCCACAACAACTAATCATCTACATATAGAACAAAAAACTTTCATGGCCTTGACTGTTCCACAGACTGCCTGTAACTCTCTCTTTTACAATTTTCTCAATATCCTCGACATATACAGCCTTTAACATCTCAATACTAATAGTGTTGACATCAATGAAAACCACATATCAACATCACAATGACAATTCCCAACATAGACAACTTTTGATTTTTTTTCCCAATTCTTTGATATAGAGATACATTCATTGGATCCCTTTTGATAGCCTCGTGGATATTGTACTTTTGATCGGTATGCATACACGTGTTGTTATGTGGAGCCTAATTAGACTCAGAGGTTAAATTTTCCCCACTTTTATCGGTTCGGTTTCCCCCTAATTCAAGGGGCAACACCTCTTGCAGGGGTTTGGGGCAGCGGCCCCAAGAAGGGGTCAAGGAGCAACACCCCTGAAACCTCTCACAATTTTTATTATTTTATAAAGGTGTTAGGTGTTATTTTTCTATTGGACACCATAAAAAAAATTTAACTGACAAAAGTCTTGATAAAAGGCTAAGGATTAGGGTTTCTATTGACATTGCATTGTAGCATTTTACAATGTTATTGAGTTGCAAGGATTAATGGTTGTAATCAGTTTGATTTAATAGATACTAATATTGGACTCTTTGTTGATGGACGTAGCCCAAGTTTGGGTGAACCATGTTAAATATTGCTCTTGTTATTATTTACATGTTTTTCATTCCTCTATTTAATCTTTATTTGTATTTAATTGATATTTTTTGCATGCAATTCCTAACAAGTGGTATCAAAGCAGGTTGTGTTCAATTATCATCTGCAGTATAATCTCATGGTTGACTAGGAGACTCACGGTTAAGTGGGAGCAATGGCGGATGAGGGTAAATTAAAGGTAGATAAATTAAATGGGCAGAACTATCACTTATGGAAGATGCAGATGGAAGATTATCTCTATCAGAAGGATTTATAGATGTCACTGGAAGGAGTAGCCAAGAAACTGGTAATAATGAGTGATGAGGATTGGAATCTTCTAGACAGAAAGGCTCTGAGAGCATGCCATGGAAGAAGAAATGAACTCGCTGAAAAAATAGACTTGGGATTTATGCAAGTTGCCTACAGGTAATAAGGCTTTACCAAAAAATGGGTTTATAGGCTAAAAGAGGAAGATGGAGGTAAGAACTTATTTAAAGCTAGGTTAGTTTTAAGAGGATTTGCATAGAAAAATGGCATTTATTTTGTTGAGTTTTTTTCTTTGGTTGTTAAGATGACTTCTATTCGTATTGTTTTAAGTATTGTGGCTACTGAAGATTTGCATTTGGAACTAGATGTGAAAACAACCTTTCTCTAGGTGATTTGGAGGAGGAGATATATATGGACCAGTCCCAAGGTTTTGAGGTCAATGGCAAGGAGAAACTGGTATGCAGATTGAAAAAGAGTTTATATGTCTTGAAACAAACACCTCGGCAATGGTACTTGAAATTTGATAGTTTTATGGTTGAGCAAGGCTACACTAGGTGTAATTCTGACCATTGTATTTATTTTAAAAGGTTGGATAATGATAACTACATTATTTTATGTTTATATGTTGATGATATGCTTGTACCGGGATCTAACATGGATCACATAAGTGAGTTAAAACAACAGTTAGCAAAATCATTTGCTATGAAGGATTTCGGGGCAGCAAAAAAATCCTTGGTATGAGAATTTGCAGAGATAGGACAAACAAAAAATTGACTCTATCTCAGGTTGGTTATGTTGAAATGTGTTGCAAAGATTCCACATGGATAATGCAAAAGTTGTTAGCACACCTTTTCCTAGTCCTTTGAAATTGACTAAGGATATGTGTCCAAAGACATAAGAGGAGGAAGAAAAAATGTCTAAGGTACCATATGCTTCAGTTGTAGGAAGTTTAATGCATGCCATGGTATGCATGAGACCAGATATTGCACATGCTATTGGAGTCATCAGCAAGTATATGAGTAGTCCCCGATTGGAGCATTGGAATGCAGTAAAATGGGTTCCCAGGTATTTTAGAGGTACATCCACTAAACATTTATGTTTTCGGAGCTCTAATACTAATTTAGTAGGTTATGTAGACTTAGATTTTGGAGGGGATATTGATACCAAGAAAATTCTTACATGTTATGTCTTTACTGTAGGTGGGACAGCGGTGAGTTGGATCTCCAAGTTGCAAAAGGTGGTTGCTTTATCCACCACATAAGCAAATTATGTAGTTGCAACAAAGGCAAGCAAGGAGATGATATAGCTAAAATATTTCATGGAAGAATTGGGAAAACCACAGGCTAAAATTTATTTGTTTATGGATAGCCAGAGTTCCATACATCTTACAAAGAATTTTTCCTTGCATTCAAAGACCAAAAAAATATAGTTGAGGTATCACTTCATTTGGTCAGTGTTGGATGATGGATAGTTAAGGCTGGAAAAGATACAGACAAATGAAAATCTAGTGGATATGTTTACAAAGGTAGTGACAAGGGATAATTTGAGCTCCTCTTCAACTTTGGTTGGTCTTCAAGACTGAAAACAATAAAATCAAAATAGTAGGGTCTAGGGTGCTTATTTCCAATGGGAGCTACAAGGTCAACGGTGTTATCATCAGTCTCCAAGTGGGAGATTGTTCTTATGTGGAGCCTAATTAGACTTGGAGGTTAAATTTTCCCCACTTTTATCGGTGTGGTTTCCCCCTAATTATTTAACAAAGTCAAGGGGTAGTGTCCCTTGTGGGGTTTTGGGAGCAGCGCTCCCAAGACATGGTCAAGGGGAAGTTCCCCCAAAACCTCTCATGATTTTTATTATTTTATAAAGGTGTAGGGTGTTATTTTTCTATTGGCCAACATAAAAAAACCCTATTTTGTAACTGACATAAGTCTTGATAAAATGCTAAGGATTAGGGTTTCTATTGACATTGTATTGTAGCATTTTGCAATGGTATTGAGTTGCAGGGATTACTAGATGTAATTGGTTTGATTTACTGGATAATAATATTGGACTCTCTGTTGGTGGACGTAGCCCAAGTTTTGGTTAACCACGTTAAATATTGTCTCTTATTGTTATTATTTTTGTGTTTTTCATTCCTCTATTTAATCTTTATTTGTATTTAGTTGATATTTTCTGCATGCAATTCTTAACACTAATCCAGATTTTGTACCATGACATTCATATTATATATATATATGATATAGATACGTATGATTTATGTTGTGATGTGTTCACTTTATTTCATACTTATGATGTATGGATGCAAATGATACGATGTGATGTGACATGATACATGAGGTGCTTATTTTGATAATACATGAGATGTAATGATATTGATGCAATGTTATATTATTTTTCGTTATCTTTTCATGGATGATATGATATGTAGATTTTATGGATGCATTTCTTTTCATGTATTTTCTAAGAAGTTTTATGATGAGATGATCATGTATGCATATGGATGTATGGATAGATAATGTAAATGCTTATGCAATGCATATGTATTATATGATATGATATGATATGCAATGATTCAAGATGCTTAGAATAACAAATCTATATTATTCATCACAACTTGAATGATAATGCAGGATGTATGACATGATATGATTATGAGATGGATGTTTTATGATTATCATATGATTATAAGATGCATGTATGCTAATGGCTTGTGGATGTAGGGTGGATGCATTTGATGATGTTTTTGTTGACTATCATGATACCAAGTTTCTGCGGAGAGAAGATAGAGAATAAAGAATGAATGACCATTGATTTCGATGATTGCTTTAAAAGATCCAACAAGTCTATGATCCATTGAGACTTTACTAGAGATGGTGATGAGAAAATGAAAAACAAAGATGAATGCAGGATGATGAGTTGCTCACATTTCGAGATTAGGATTTTTCGTCATTCCTTATTGCTTGATATAACACATAGACACGATGCATCAAGGTATTGATAACCAGGATGACGTTGTATCTAGTGTAATGGGATTTTACTTGACAAATAGATAGGATAGTTCTTGTTCACACCTTGACATACAAAAACCTCATTAGAATGCAAGTTAGAAACTTAGAATATAGTGGACCAATTCATATGCAATAGTCAACAACATACTGTAAACGACCTTCCTACACACAACTAAGAAAGTATGTGCCAAGATTATCTTACAAGAGTATCCACAAGCACAAAAAATGAAAGATAATGATTGATGCCCCATTCCTTTCTCTCTAAATAATTTTGATAGACATCATTGAGAGGTCCTAGGAATGGACCATTAAGATAAATCATAAGAAAAGATCAAAGACAAACAATCAATGTTATCTATCTCTTTCCTATTTAATTTAGCTAAGTTGATGTCTGATACTGATGTCCATTGCAGGAAGGATATATCCTAGGACATGTTGATCAGATTGTTGTTTGATGTTGGGATGATGATGCTAAGATGATTTTTTGATATAAACTTCATTGAAACATTTACCTATGATGTAGCCTTTATATTTTGACATTTAGGTTCAGACTTTGACTTGCTATACTTGTTTCTATTTGTTTTGCCAAAGGTTGAAGGTGATGATAGATTTATTATGGTTGAAGGTTTACTGTGGGTGAAAGTGAGATGGGATGGATGGTTTTGAATTTTCTAGAATATTTCAATGTTTTTGGTATTTTGAAATGTTTTGAGGCTATTTTTGGTCTTTTTAAAATTTTATGTGAATGTTTTGGTATTTTTTATTATTTGAGGCTATTTAGGTCTTTTAAATGTTTTTGTGTTTTCAATTTTTTTAAAAAAAATTATTTTCTATTATCTAAATGTTTTGGGGTTTTTGAGTTTTACAAATGTTTAGGTATTTTCTAAGATATTTGGATGTTTTGGGGTTTTCAAGAGTCTTACAATTTTTAAGGGATTTTCAAAGATATTTGAATGTTTTTGGTATTTTCCGATGAAATAAGATTTGGATTTTTTTTATTTTCTGATCACCTTAAGATATACAAGAACCAAATATGATCCATGATGAAGTGCCCCCAACGTGATATGTTAGACTACTTTGATAAAGATAGGAAAATTTGACCTTTAGAATATGCCAAGTAGTACTAAAGGGATTGTGATACTTCACAGTGCCAAGCTATGATAAGGATGAGGATAGGCAATGGATGAATGATGATGCAAAGAATGATAAGTCCAAAGAGCTAAATAGTGGAGATGAGTTATTTACGCAAGGCACCTTTTTTCCAGCTTTTCACCAAGGTACTTGCCCAAAGTGCCACTGAAGTGGTTTTCACTAGAGGATGATTATTTTTCTTTACTTCTTTCAATCCCTTTTCACATTTTTTTGGATTTTTTTTTTTAGTTTTTTGTATTTTCGGATTTATATCCTTCAAGACTAGGCATAAAAAAATTTAAGATGCAAGCTATTAGATGGATCCTACAAGGGTTCACCTTTGGGAATTGAAAGGTATGCTCTTGATCCATAGCTTGTTGTGATGATGAAATGACCTAACCAGCTGGGCTCAACCTTCCCTTTGTTGTCTTGATCTGGAAGGTTCTTCTGATTTTTTTTTAGGACAAGATGCCCTACTTGGAAAGACTAAAATTTGATCCTCTTGTTATAGCTCCATTTTAGTCAATTTTGATACACTTGCAAGTGATTCAAGGCATCAAGGTGACACTCATCCAGGAACTCTAACTCGTTCAAATGAGATAATTTGTATTCTTTATTGGTGATCAAGATCTGTAGTGACACTCGCAAAGATGGGAGCTCAACCTCCAGAGGAAAGATGGATTGAGATCCAAAGACAAAGGAGAAAGGAATGTCACCTATTGGTGTGTGGATATTAGTTCGATAGGCCCAGAGAGAAAGATTTAGTTGTAGATGCTAGTCACGAACAACTTTGTTTACTATTTTCTTTAGGATTTTTAGGATAGTTTTGTTTGTATCCTCTTCTTATCCATTGCCTTAGGGATAATATGGGGTAGAAAATTCATGTTGGATGTTGAATTTTTGGCACAACTCTTTTACATCATGATTCTTAAAGATGGTCCCATTATCTGAGATGAGAGTTTGAGGAACACCATAATGACAGATAAGGTAATTCAAGATAAAATTTGTGACTTTTTTCACTATTATGTAGGTCATAGGAATGGATTCAACCCACTTAGTAAAGTACTTAGTGGTGGTTATGATAAACTTGTGGCCATTGGATGAGGTGGGAGTGATTTTTCCTATGAGGTCAAGCCCCCATTGCGAAAAAGGATGAGGTGTGATCATGGGTTGTAACTCTTGAGCCAAATCATGAATCAAATCTGCATACTATTGACACTAGACACACTTCTGCATGTATCAATGAGCTTATTTTTCCATGGTCGGCTAGTAGTACCCTGTCTTCAATAGTTTCTTAGCTAAAGTCATACCACTAGAGTGGGACCCACATATGCCATCATGTATGTTTGTTAAAGTAGTCAATGTTTCCTCTTGGTTAAGACATAGTAATGTCCCCTCAATGCTTCGGTGGTAAAGGGTATCACCTAGGATCACAAATCAAGATGACTTTTTAACAAAGGTCTTTTTAAGGTTTGAGACAATGTTAGATGGGAGCGTTCCTCTGCTAAGGCAGATAAAGTTGTCATGATACCACGGGGATCCATGACCAACAATGACACACACAAATTTTGATTCTAGGATTTTGAAAGTTGGTATGAGAAGTTGTTCTATCAAGAATTCACATTAGAGGACATTGTTTGACATGTCTAGTAGTGATCTGATTGTTACCATGGCATCTACCCTATTGTTCGTGTGAGGAATCTACTCAAAAGTTATTTCTATGAAAATATCCTTGAGATTTCCACCATCTTTTTGTAAAGAGTGAACTTGTCATCTTTGGTTTGATAGTCATCATTGACTTGGTTGATAACCAATTGTAAGTCTCCATAGACTTTCATCTCTTGTATCTGTCACTGAATCACTATCCTCAGAACTATGATTAGGGCTTCGTACTCGACAATGTTATTAGTGTAAGGGAATGATAGCCTATAGGACTTTGGGATGCAATTATCTTGAGGGGTGATGAAAATAATTCTTGCTTCTAATCCATGTTGGGTGAATAATCCATCAAAGTACATCATCTATTGAGTTGTGACATTGATGAGAAATATTGATTCATCAGGGAATTCAGATATTAGAGGGTTCTCAGCATAGATGGGTTTTCCTTATGCTCTACATACTCTATGTCAAAATCTATCAGGATCATAACCCATTTATCCATTCATCCTGTGAGAGTTGCTTTGCATATCAAGTACTTGAGTGGATCAATCTTTGCAATGAGCTTGATTTGATGTGACAACGTGTAGTGCTTCAACTTTTGAAACAAATACTATTGCTAGGCATGCTTTCTCAATAGGTGAATAATTCATTTTATATCCCACCAAAGTCCTACTGATGTATTAGATATCCCTTTCCTTTCCATTTTCATCATGTTATGCCAAAAGAGCTCCTAATGCTACTGGTGTTGTTGAGATGTACAAGACCAATGGCTTATTTGGCATTGGTGGAATGAGTACTAGGGGTGTCAATAGATAGCATTTGATTTATTGGAAAGCTTTATTACATATCTCATCCCACTTGTAAGTTATCCCTTTATGAAGAAGATGTGAAAACATGTGTATCTTGTCTGATAGCTGAGCTATGAACCTCTTGATGGATTACAACCTTCATTGTAATCCTCTCATCTATTTTAGTGTTTGTGGTGGTTCCATTTCTAGGATGGATTTTACCTTTTTTAGATCAATTTCTATCCCTCTTTGTGATACAATGAAGCCAAGAAGTTTCCCTGATGTGACCCAAACGACACACTTTTTTGGATTTAGCTTTACTTTGTATTCTTACAGCCTATCAAAGATGGGTCCTAAGACTTGTATGTGCTCACTTCTTTTCTTTGATTTTACCAATTTATATCATCCACATAATCTTTGACTAGTTTTTGGATCATGTCATGGAAGATGAGGGTCATGGCCCTTTGATAGGTCACTCCTACATTCTTTAACCTAAATGGCATTGTATTCTAGCAATAGGTTCCCCATGGACAAGTGAACATAGTTTTATGTTGATCTTCCTTGGCGATTATGATTTTATTGTAGCCTAAAAAACCATCCACGAGTGACAACATTTTATGCCCAGCTATTAAGTTTATAATGAGGTTGATATTAGGAAGAGGGAAATCATCCTTCATACATGCCTTGTTTAAATCTTTGAATTCAATGCATATTCTGATGCCCCCAGTGGGTTTTGAGGCTAGTACTCATCAAGAAGCTTTTGAAATTCTAGTTTGAATAAGAGTGCTATCTAAGGGTGCATCATTCTTAATTTTTGTTTAACATGCTTAGCTTCAGGATAGGCTACTAAGTGATGTACAACTACTTTTGGATTGAGGCCTCACATATCTATATATGACCATGAAAAGTTAGTTTTGTGCTCTTTAAAGAAGGCTACCAAGTTCTTTTTCTCTTCATCCAACAAGGATTCAACATATAAAGTGGTCTAAGGTGCTTCTTCGATACCCACATTGACTGGTGTGGCCTTTTCTGCTAATATTGTTGATCTCTAGATGTATTGCACTAAGCGGGAGATTGAATCCCTCATCCTTCGGTACCTCAGAGAGGTTTTCACTATTAGATGCATCTTTTTTTTTACTATTTTAGGATTAGAAAGTGCCATTGTGTGGTTTTAGCTTAGAGATCTGTATGTTAGTTGCATTTCATCTATTTTGTGACTAAAGGATTCAATTGTCTCCCCATAGCATGCCTCTGTATCTAGCTCTATGTCAAAACCTGCTTTATGATATTCCCATGGTAAGTTGTCATAGAGTCCCATGAATTCCAAAACTGCTTCATCATTTTTGAATAAATCAAGAATTTGTTGTCCTTGTTCGTCCATGTTGATGAGTTGTGGGTAGACTAGGTGTATTTCAGTTGGTTAATTGCTTGAAGCAAAGGATGTAATGGATATCATGAAGCAGGTGTTGTTTTTGAATAAGTCAGCAACATCAAGGGGGAAGTCATCTAAGGCCATATCATGTGATGTAGGTGACCAAGAGAAAGCCTCGACTCATTTAGCGGAAATACCTTTTCCAATAAGTGTGACCTTGCTAGTAGTACAACCTAGGCTAAGATTCTTTAGTCATTTCTTAGGAACAATGGGTTCTAGTAAACCATTGTAATTTTTTCATAGCTTCTCACTCTTGTTATATCCCATCCCTTTCATGATCTATAAGCCTTTGTTGTTATCTTCCATGGGAAGAGCTGGGATAGGTCATTCATCTTGATAGAGAAGTTTAGAGATATCATCCTCATTGGAATCTTCTTGATTCAAATCCCCCCACTTGGTGAAGGTAGTAGCTACCATCTTGCTAGTTTCAGGTTCTTTGTTGTTAGTTGTAGGTTTCCCATGAGATTGAGGAAAATTAGGTATCTCTCCTAAGAAAAAAGTGTTCTTCATTAGCTTGTAGTTTTTGCAACCATCATCTTGAATCACTACTTTGATATTTGGTATGTTTTGCACCATGAGTTCCTTTGTTTCAGAAGTAGATGCAAGTGATGATGGGTTAACAAATGAGGTGGAAGGTGCAGGCCCTTTGTCATTTTTAGGTATATGGTGGATTTTATAGAACTTGGCTTGAAGACTTTTGCAATAGTAAAAAAGGCTCAAAGACTCCATAGATAGTAATCTCTCTACCCTCGAAAGGAAACTTCACACATTGATTATAAGTAGAGGCTACAACTTTTAGAGCATGGATCCAAGGTCGACCAAGTAGTATGTTATAGGGAAGATTAAGTTCCAATACTTGACATGTGGTTTTTTCAATTAGAGGGCCTACTTGGATAGGAAGTATAATGATATATTGTGATATCTGTTCTTGGTCATCATATGCTCTGATAGTGGTACTCTTGTTCCTTTCAATAGTATCCTTTGAATAGCCCAAGTTTTTGATCAGCTAGAGGGACAAATGTTCAATCCCACACCTCCATCTACTAAGACTCTTTTGACCTCTTTCTTATGAATGAAAACCTCAAGCTTTCAAGCATGGTTATTAGATGGCTATGATGGTAGATCTCATTCAGAGAAGGTAAGAAGATGACTAGAAATATGGCCTTCCATAGATTGAAACTGATCAAAATCAATATCATTAGAAACTGATGACTTAGATAAGGCTTTCTCTAATATTTCTCTATGTGCAGGTGATAGCCTCAATAGTTCTATGATTGATATCTATGTGGGGGTATTTTTGAGCTATTTTAGGAGATTATACTTGTTGGTACTTTCTATTTCCAAGTAGGTTATGCCCTAGATTTGGATGGGACTCCTTAGATGGTGACGTTACCACATCATGTGGTGACTCCGCACTTTACACTATGTCCTTTGATGGTGATGATAGTGGTGACGCTATTGTAGGAAGCAACTACATTAGAATAGGTATGTTGCAAATTCATATAATCCTTAGCTTTTCGAGTATTGTTTGCTTTGTTATGATTTGGCATAGGGTTCTTGTATATCTTAATATCCTGGTTCCCAGATGGTACCTCAATAGGTATGTTGTCATTTTCTATGAGATCTTGGATGATGTTTATGAGCCTCATGTAGTTTTTCGTTTTGTGTCCTTTGATCTTGTGAAAGTCACAATGGTCCTTCTCATTGTACTAGGATGGTTTCTCTTGTGGTTCTTTGTAGT
Organism: Sequoia sempervirens; assembly: GCA_007258455.2. NCBI lineage: Eukaryota > Viridiplantae > Streptophyta > Pinopsida > Cupressales > Cupressaceae > Sequoia > Sequoia sempervirens. Next base: position 260,626,913 of record VDFB02379711.1, read on the forward strand.
TTTCAAAGTTGGGAAATGTGATCAGGTTTAACTCTACCAACTTTTTCATGATAGTCTCAATGGGTTCAAATGGTTGTGTGTACTTTTGTTTAGGATAAGTGTTCTTGTTAGGGGTTCACCTTTGTTGCATGTTAGTGTTATTGATCCAATTGTTCTGAGGAGGTGTCATTTGTTGTACTTGGATGTTAGCAACTTGATCGATTACGCTAGAATTTGAGACAAGGAAATGTCAATGTGGATCAATTACTCTTAATCCATGATGAATTGAAGTATAATTAAACCACTAAACATCAATCTACCAAACAAGATCATTCAAATATAAAAGTTAAACTAAGCATTTAATTGAAACTGAAAATTACAAACTACACAAAAATAGTTAAATTCCTACTCTAACCCATTTGAAACTTATCTTGTTTTGGAATTGGTGTCGTGTTGATGTGGAACTATGACCCTTTCCAAATCCCATGATTAGTGAGCCTCTTTCAATCAATTTTATGGAAGAGAATTGATGAAACCATTGTGATAAATGGATGAAAATCTAATTTATGCTAAATTGAACATGATGCAAGCTAAATTAACATGATTTTATGCTAAAATTGATCTAATCAAGCAATTTCTAAGCTAAAATAAGCTAATTATAAGCTAAAAGATGGAAACCCTAATTTATAAATAAACTAATATGGATGCATGGAAGCCATTAATGGAAGCTTGAAGCTAATATGCAACTAAAAATGAGCTAAAATATGCTAAATGTGAGTAAAGTGTGAGTAATTTCAACAACATGAGTTTGCTCTGAAATGTGGATCCATTTGTCTCCAAATAGTGACCTATTATAGGAGATAAAATGAGAAATGGAGTGTTGAGATTGAAAAGATTAATCAATGATCAAGGATGGAGGAAAACAGGAGACATGGATCATAGATTCTCATCAATGAATGAGAATGCATGATGGGATTTAATCAAGGGTTCACAATTGCCTTGAACACACACACTTTTGACCTACACACATAGGTCAAAGGTGAATTGTTCAAAAGGTTAAAGGTTAAAACTTGCATAAGAAGTTAAGTGAAAATATCCCTTTTCAAATGATGGAGGAATAAGAATATTCTTTTGGAATACTCCCATGGGTAAGGATAAAGATATTTTACAAATTAAAAGAAAACTTTAATTGTGCAAAAAATGAGATAAGGAATATTCCATGGGAATATTCCTCTCTTAGAGGAAAATTAGTTTAATTGCCAATTAAACAAAGTTTAATCATGCAATTAGGGAATTGAAGAATTAAAGTGACATTTATTAAATAATTTAATAAATGGGGGGAGAGATGAAATGATATTTAATTAAATAACTTAGGGTTATTTAATTAAATAAGATGACTTAGGCAATTAAATTAAATGCCTTGATTTATTTAATTTAATGAGATTAAATGTTAGCATTAAAGGGGATGAATTAACCTGATTTTATGAATTAGGTTAATGGATGAAGATGATGTAATTAATTAATTAGCTAGGATAATTCAATTAATTAAGCAAAAAGAAGATGAGTTTAAAGAGGAAATGATGTTAGTAAACCTATTTTGAGTGTATGATATTGTTTAGTACATTTTTCAATGTCTATAAGACCAGATCTAGAAGTTTTGGGACCTGAGATATCAGAAAAAGGAAGTGCAAACCTTGGACCTCAGGATCACATTCTAAAATTGCAAAAATTCAGATAAGGACTAAGAAGACAGTAAGGGCATCTTAGTCCTCCTGGAGTTATTTTTTAGAGATTCCTTCAGATCCAGTTTAGACATCCAAAGATTTTGTGTTTTCCCCAAAAAATAGTAATGGGACTAAGATGGTAGTAAGGGAATCTTAGTCCTCCCTGGAATTTTTTTGACAACATTTTTTCATTTCCAAAATCCTTATCACATTTCCAAACTTCCTAGGTACATAAATCCTAACTTTTTGTTACTTAATTATGTCATTTGCACTCATTTTTTGGCTTGCATTACTAGGTTTTGTGAGTTGAATATCAAATTGTCTTTTTCCGAGCTTTCACTTGGTGGCTAGCCCTTCAAAGCCTAAGGAATCTTCCTAGGTCCCCCTTGTTGAGAATTGACTCACCTTTGTGTTGATAGTCAATCCACTTTGGGATCCTAGGTTTCCTTTAATAAACCTTCCCCCTATTGGGAAAAATCCATGATTAGGGATTCATTTCTTGTATTGTGAGTCCCTTTTCCCCATTCACTTTTCCCCAATGGTTCATGACCATTCATACTCTATATATAGGATACCCCCTTTCCCCATGGATTATAATAACCCCAAGAATAAAAAAACTATTAACCCATGACAAAATGACATTGCTACTAAAGTAACTCAAAGCAACTCTATCTCATGCTACATACATATAGTATTGACAGATTATGTATATTATAAGTAGAACACATTCATATAAATTCTAATATAAGATATATATCTATATAGGTATAACTAATTTTTAAGGTTGCACAAATACAAGAATCAACCAAGAAACATAAAAGCATATCCAAGCATTATAACACACATTTAAAACATTCCTTTCCAACAATGAAATCATAAATATTTAACTTTTCCAATATAAATAACAAAGGTATAGAAATCAACATGCCTATTTAAAAGATCCAACTGATAAATCTCCCTTTCTAGCTTAATTTCTCAAGCCCACTTGTTACTTCCTCTAAGATCAAGTCAATTCCCACTTCTAGCCTCTTACTAAATCTCTCAACAATACTAATGAAAAATAACAAAGCAACTCACTAACTCTCAAGCTCTCAAACTCACTAGCACAAAAAATATAGTAGGATAACAATGGAGTAATCAAAATGAAAAGTGTAACAAATGGTAGAAAGATCACCTCTATATGTACTAAAATTTTAGCAACCAAAACCTACAAATAAGCTAACAATCCCACCACCTTTCTGCTCCCATGCAATGACTCAGCTAATTAACTCATAGATTTACACCACATAATAGTCCTCATATTTCAAATGGTTGAGTCGACTTGTTTGAAGAGATAACAAGACTCTTTTACTGAGTCAATTAATATCAAAGCCTTTTAGCAAGTTTCATAATTGGTTTGCAAGTCGACTACCCTCTTGTATTGCTGCCAACTTTACATTGACTAGGTTTATGTATATCTAAAGGTTTAATACTTCGTATTTGCTTCCATATGCTACAAGCTTAGTGCCACATTTCATTTTTAGCACACAAAATGGTAGCACAACCAAGACTTATTCTTATCATTTAAAATTTGCATTCATATTCTTTCTAGCATATAAACTTTATTCCATTTTCCATGCACAACATTTGAGTTGGTCCAATTTTATTTCATCCATAGATTATAAGCTTATAAATTTTGTACATATGAGGCAATGCTATATGTGCATAAGCTTTATTCAAAGGACATTTGGTTTATACTTTAGCAACACTATTAATGTGCTCAACATTATTTAGAATGCTTTATACATATTAACTTCAGTGCTATTACAATGTGCTTCAAATATATCATTCAAATGCTTATCATTATAATGTGCTATTCAAACACATATCATTATATATATATATATATAACATATCTTTAATATACATATATATTAATATATATAGTATGTATATACATAACATCCTTTTAATATCTTAATATAAACACATATTTTTTCATTTCCATTGATCAACATATAGAATGAAGTATATATATATATATGTCATCTCCATCTAATCGATATTCCCTTGCATATGGGTATTCCATCCATGAGCATGCATAGATATGTCTATCTACGTATACTCTTTCATGTATTTACTCATATGTATGAGATTATTGTTGACATGTACATATATATATATATATATATATATATATTATGTATATATCTCATCAATATAAGTATGAGTACACAAGAAAGGACTTTTACTTGACATAAAGACTTAATCGCGTTCCTCAATCATAACATTCATAGAAAAAGATCATAACCCAATATAAATATTCACAACCAAAATTGAATATCACTTACCTTTCACTCAAATTTACTTGACTCAACTTAGACCAACTAAGGTGTGAGTGTGTGTATGCTCAATTAGGCTCGATAAGGGTTACCAAACCAATTTCTTCTCCTGAGTGATACTTCCCCACTCTTTTGGAGGTTTGAACATGTTCCTACATTTAGCTTAGTACATCATAACAATAGTTATCCAATCACAATACAATCACTTGCATCATATATTTCATAGTCAAAATCATTATAAAACATCAATTAAATCAAACATTCATTCTTCATATTTCCATGAAGATTCATAAAACGCATTCATATATTAAAGTAATTTAACCAAACAAGGTCATAGTAAATAGGTAATAACAAGCAGGGTTTAGTGTATTCCCCCCTTTTGAATCATCTTCCCCAATTATTATTAAGTATCAACATGGACATAACATAAAAAATAAAACATCATAAAGTATCATTGTTTTTCAGGAGTTTTCAAAATCTAGCAATACTTGTGGAAACTTTTGCTTCATCGCAGCATAGTCTTCCCAAGTAGTAGAATCTTTTGCATATTGATCCCATTGGACCTTGCATTGCAAAACCTTTGTGTTACATAAGTGAAGCTTACATGTTATGAGCACCTTGAGAGGCTTGATTGTTATCACTCCTAGGTCTTGTACATGTAAGTCATTCCAATCAATAACATGGTTATCCCATGGTATATACTTCTTAAGATACAAGACATGGAAGATGTTATGCATCATGGAAAGAGTGGATGGCAAGGAAATTCTATATGCAACAGGGTTGACTTCTTCAAGAACCTCAAAAGGACCTACGTAGCACGGAGCTAGTTTGGAGGACTTTCCAAACTTGATAGAACTCTTGTGAGGTTTTACTCTCAACAAAACCTTATCTCCTATTGATAAATTTTTGGGTACCCATTAGGAATTTGCATAACTCTTCTGCCTATCATTAGCTTTTTCTAGCCTCTGCTTAATAATTCCAATTTGCTCCTCCATTTCTGATAACATTTTTGGCCCAATACTTATCCTATCCTCTAGCTTATCCTAGCTTATAGGAGTTTGACACCTTCTACCATACAATGCTTGAAACTGTTATCCTCGAATCCATTTGCACCAGATTCATGAGATAACCCCCTACAAAACTTGTCCATTTTGTAGTTTTGTGTACTTCAAACATGCAAAACAAGGAAAATTTAAATTCACCTCGATGCATAGTCCAAAATCTCAAATAGTCTATTTGAGCATTTCCCCCAGTTCGTATTTCAAAGAACACCGAAACGAGTATCTTCGTTAATTCCCAATCCCTGGGAGTTAGTCAATTTTTGACTCATGTTGGAGCCCTAATTTTTAGCACTCCTACATGAGCCTTAAGTTAGCAAATTTTATCTCCAAGTGTTGGAGTGGTGAAAATCACCACTCCTACACTTTGCTCACAACCTTCAAATGCACGAGCGGTGAAAATAAGCTCTAGTGCATTTCTCCTTTCTCTAAGTCTTTTTCATGCACAAGCGGTGAAAATCACCACTAGTGCATCTTTTCCTCCATAACGTATGCTTTCATTAAAGTGAACATTGAGTTCATTAATGACCTTTTCTTAATGACTGAATAAAAAAAATTAGTTTAATTTTCTTTAATTGTTGATTCATTTGCTCTTCCTCTTCGCCTACCCATTCTCCAATTTGCACAGTGGACTCGAGTTTAAATATTTTTCAAGCATTAGAGCTACGGTTTGACATTTCTACTAGGTGTTCCTTGTTTTCTTCCTCTTCATCATTCTTTAATGCTATATGTTTCTCACATCTTTTCTCTTAACCTAGGTTTTTAACAATTTTATTTGAATCTTTTTCGCGTTAGAGTTTGCGGTTTTAAGTCTATGTTTCTTTGTTTTTTCAACAACCCTACCCATTGCATTATCTTTATTAGGGTTTGTTCTTGTTTTACAAATGTGCCCTAGGTTTTTTCTCTTCATGCTTTTACTTGTCCTCATTTTGGTGTTTCTAAATGACCTTCCACCATTTTTCACTGAGTTTCCCATCTTTTTTGGGTGGTGAATTTTATTGCTTCACCACAAAAACATTTGCATGAATTTTACATTTGATGGTGGAATTTTTCACCACTTTGTCATGCTTTGATATTTCCCCCCACTTTTGAAACCGGTGAAAATACCCACTACTCCACCATAGATTTTTCTCAACTCCAAGATGTAAGAGCAGTGAAAATCACCACTCCTACATGGAGTGTCTCTTGACTTCAAATGTATAAGTGGTAAAAAAGGCCACTTGTGCACTCGACTCTAGAAGATGTTGAAGGACATTCTCGAGCACTAAAATTTAACACTTGAGAAAAAACTAAGATATCCCCCCAAAATGCATAAACACTAATTTTTAGCACTCTAACACCACAATTTCCTAAGTGCTTAAGACATGTAGGAGCACTATTTTTTAATTCCCCTACATGTAAACTGACTTCTGAAGATGTAGGAGCACTGATTTTTAGCTTTCCTACACAAAAAGTAGTTTTCTCTTCTAACACTCTGAAATCACTTCGCTTGTGCTATGAACCTCATTTCTTTGCCAATGCTTTGTTTTCTATGCAAAATAGCTCATCTGCACTTGCTCTGAATTTCTTGCTTTACGCTTTCCAACACTGCATTTTCTCCTACATCTGTTGATCCATTATTCTTGTAGTTCCTCTCATGCTCTCATTAGGTGACCTAAGAAGGTGATATCCCTTGATCTTGGTATTTTTAGATGATTGTAAAAAATCCTCCATCGTCTTCTAAGAAAGAGGGAAAAATGAAGTACAAATATTAGGGTGTCTTTCAACCTATTACAAATATTAGGGTGTCTTTCAACCTATTGTGGTGATCTCAAAGGTGGATGAAATCAAAGACACCAAAATTTCTCATCAAGACCTAGAAGATTTTGTAAAAAGAACTAAGAAAAATTCCTTAGAAGACAGCTTGAGATCTATTGTTCATAGTAACTTGTACCTAGTATCTATATTCCCAACTTCTGCTCACAACAAAGAGTTTTTTCTCCAAGTTACATCTCATTGCATCCAAGATGGCACAAGTGTAATAGATTCCTCAAGACAAGTAATGATGAGATTAGATCTTGAAATTTTTGATTTTTTTTTAATTTCCACACATGGAACAATATACAAAAATCTCAATTCAAAAGACACAAGATGTTTATGATCAGGATCCAAATAAGGCTAAAACATTAATTAACACCCAATGGTTGAAAACATCGAGGCCTACTATCTCAAGATGGCCAAAGGGGCTTCCTTGAAGTGATTTTAAAGAGGATTCCAGGGATATGATTACTCTCCTAAGCGAGATGAAAGGCTTGCCTGAATCAATCCATTTTCAAGATTGGATGTATGATTACATCCACATCATCGGGATAACGAAAGCACATATTGATTGGGGGGACTCAAATAAGCGATGAAATTCATGAGTAGTTGATGAATGTGCCAAACACTCTAAAATTTTACATGAATTCCTATTTGGTATATGTTGTTGCAGGTGTGGATGCTAAAATCTACAAAATGTGGTTAGAAATCTAATAATAAAATCTGTAGAATCGTTCGTATTTCAACAACAAATCAAAATATTTAACATCCTTATGAAATAATACATCATGTCCAAAATGCAAACAAATAACAAAAGATCTAAAGCAAAAGCATAAGAAAACATGATGCAAACTATCTCATATTGGATTGGTGTCACATGTGCTAGTGACCCTTTCCCAATCCTTGATTGATAAGCTTAGATGATGATGATGCAATGGAAATGATGAGAAAAATTAGTTCTCAAGGAGAGTAACTTTGCATATGCTTTTTGGATGAAATTGTGGAGGAGCTTGATAAGAGATGGAGCCTCTATTTAAGGATTTTCTTGATGCTAAGTGTTGAAGAGAGACCAATGTGGGACAAAGATCAAGCTAACAAGATAAGGCCACTTGTCAAGTGATGATAGGCCAATGGTTGTGCAATATTTGGGAAGAGTGCCCATGAGAGGGAAAATTTGAATTCAGATTTTCCAATAAATGTTGAGTTTGACTTTGGAAGGGGACATGTAAGAGGCATGTAAGGCCTCATAAATGCTCTGTTGGGTGTACATGTCCACTTGGGTGGAAATTCAAACTTGGAGAATATTCTTCCTTTATGCCAAGTTGAAAATAAAGATTTTGATAAATCAATTAAATGCAATTTCATGTGCAAGTGGCCAAATCTAGAGAATGCAACTGGGATGAGATTAGCATTAGATTTAATCAGGATTAATTAGCTAGGATGATGATTAGGATGCTTTGACTTTTATGACTTAAATACTTGATTTATTTAAATCAGAAAAGGATGGAAAATGATTTGAATTTAATTAAATAAAAGGTTTGATTTATTTAATTAAATGAGGGTGATGGGATCAAGTTGATTTATTTGATTTAAACTAATGACTTTAGGAGATTGATAAATAAACTTGATTTATTTTCCGAATGGATGAATATGACCTAGTTGAATGCATTATGTCAATTTGATGTGTCTACATTTTGCCCCTCTTTGAAGCAATGTACTTGTTGTGTTGGTTCAAAGAATAAACTTGCCGCGATCGAAATTTAAAAATTTTCTAATTTTTCGGATGCCCCAGCGGAAAGTACACTGGTATATTGCCCCCTCGAGAGATCGAGCAAAAAGATTCAATTTGAGGGTCGATCTCGTGATAAAGAGGTTCAAAATGGATGGTTATGGATGACGATGCAAATGAGATGATTTTAAGATGCTTAGAATAACAAATCTATATTATCTTAAACAACTTAAAAGATGATATGATATGAGATGGATGAGATTGATGATGTGATCTGCTATGGATGATTTATGAGATGTTTAGACTAACAGATCTATATTATGCTGATGATGCATGTGAGATGATATGCAGAATTCTAATGATTTATGGATGCAAGATGAATGCATAATGGATGCATGATGGATGGATGCATGATGGATGCATTGGAGATGTTATGTTAGCACGGAAATGAGATGATGACAAGAGGATCCAACAAGTCCATGATTGGTCGAGACTTTATTAGAGATGATGATGATAGATGATGATGATGATAAATGATGATGATTTGCTTATCAAGGATTGGGATTTTCAAAGGGTCCCGCATTTTTTGATAACCGCCTAAGTACGATGCATCAAAGGTAGCAAAAGGACCAGGATGGTGTTATTGCCCAGTGTGATGGGAGTGACTCGACAAATGAGTAGATATTCTATTCACGACATCACGGATAACTTGCTAGGATGCACTTTAGAAGTCTCAAACATCTTAGACCAAAACCGCGAGGAAAGGTATAACCAATCAATGCAATGATCAACAAGCAATGCAAGAGCATCCTCCATACATATCTAACAAAGCAAGTATTCACCAAGTTATTTTACAAGAACATCCAACAAGCACAGCAAACAAAAGATAATGATCGTTACCCCATTCCTATCTCTCTAAGTCCTTCATTTGGATATCATCGAGAGGTCCTTGGAATGAGCGCAATAAGATAAATCAAAAGAAAAGATCAAGTACACAAACAAGTCAATGTTCTTCATACCTCTAGCCAAAGGGATTTGTTTTGATAGGATAAGAATCCAAGGTGATATCCATAAATGATGCCCATTGTCAGAACGATATATCCTAGGACATGCATTGTACAGGATGATGATGGTTTGATAAGTTGATTGATAGGATGTTGATATAACATCGATTGACATTTTTGCAAATGATCAAGATTTTGATTGCGTTATAGGTTTGTTGTTTTGATTTTGATTTTATGATTGAAGATTGATTTTGTTGACTGCTATGATTGTTTTTGTTTGTGTTGCCAAAGGATGAAGGTGACGATCAGTTTATTATGGATGATTGATTATTGCGGGTGCAAGCGAGATGAGGCGGATGGATTTTTTCAAATATTTGGATGTTTTTGACATTTTTGGAATGTTTTGAGGCTGTTTTTGGATTTTGATGTTTTTTCGATGTTTTTGGATTTTGCTGTTTTTTGAATTTTTTTTGAATGTTTTTGGATTTTGATGTGATTCGAATGTTTTTGGATTTTGATGTTTTTTGAATGTTTTTTAATTTTGATGTCTCGGGGGCTGATCAAAGATTAGCCTTGCCTACGTTTAAGCTCAGAGACGACGTAGTTTA